>JAECUM010096262.1:0-34979 GCA_016617855.1 Megalonaias nervosa
TACACACAAATATATATATATATATATATATATATATATATATATATATATATATATATATATATATATAATTTTCAAGGATCGAGAATTCATTGAAATGGATATGACGTACACTGTTCCGCCAGTGAAACCGTCAGAGACACCGCCACCGTCGCCAGATCCGTCGCTGACGTCGTTTGATAAACGGCAAAGTTCACGATGCTGTCCACGGCGATTTTCTCCACATCGAAGATTTCTCGCCAATAAAGTGAGTCCATTCAAATGAGAAAGTCTATAAGTTGAAAACCTTAGTAATTCTTTGTTGTAACATATACTTTGCTGTTTAATGTTTGTAATAAAGAGAAACGAATTGGCTATTTGTTATTGTAAATACTTTTAACAACAATGATAGTAGTGTTCCTTTATTAAGGTAACTATGACCAGATTTCACGAATGCAATCACTGAAGTTAAATTTTGATTGAAGAAATCTGAATTGTCAGTCTTAATTTCAGCCAATGATATTTCTAATTTCAGTCTCTACTAACGTTTTATTGTGACATCAATTGAGAGCAGGCTGTGGTATTTTCTTCTGCATAAAATGTCTTTATGTTTCATAATCATATCACACATTGACTTAAACATTTGTTATACTGTCATTGCTCCTCAGTAAAGACGACGTTCTCACTTATAAAAATGAAATTATGTTTTGGGCTTGATTCTGTCCAAAGGTAAAGAATGTTTACACTTATTATTCCGTGATGTATTCGGCCGTTTGTTTCTTTAGGATTAAAAACAAAAATGCAAAAGTGAAGAAAGCAAATATTTTTCATAGAAGATAATACCAGCTCTTTGAGTAAAAAAAGATACATAGAAAATATGTCCGAAACTGCTGCAAATCGGATGAAGCTGAATTAGAGATTCCAAAACAACTACATGACATTTTCAAAACTAATAGAATAGATTTTTTTTGTCCTAAAGTATCTTCTAATCTTGATATGTCTAATTGTACCTACAATTGAAGTAGTTACGGTTTTCGTATCCTTTTTAACAATACACAAATACCTGTTGACATATGTTTACTTTAAAACCATTGCAATTCAACTTTCCAAAGATAAAGACAGTTTTTTCTTACCGGGATGCAATTAAAACCTTTAAAAGAGAGATGAACGTGATCAGACATCTTTATTTCATGGTTATAACACTATGATCTACTCGCAACATGATTTCATTTTTTGACGAAACACAACCCAGAATTATTGTTCGATCATAAATCGGGTAAGGAAAAGGCATCAATATAATTAGAGAAGTAATTCGATTGGCATACATTTATCCTGAGTTTGTAAGTGACATGGGAATATTGGATTTTGCCTGAAACAGAAACAGTTATGATGTGCGAATCTCCACTTCACAAAGTTATTTTCAGCGTTTATCATTTTGTATTTTGTATTCAAAAGGTCCCACTATGCTTTAAGAACGAATATTTATCTGACTGTGGCATAAGAACCAAAAGAAAACAATAATGATATTTTACCTTCAATAAGATGATTGAAAATCGAACCTCTTTCAGTCAGGTCAGTTTTCAATTTTCAAATCAAAAACTATCGTTTTCAATAAAATGGCAAGAGCTTTGGTCCGCTTTTTAATATTTTATACTTTTCGTTCCTTCGGTATTATTATTTTAATTAGTATAATTGTCGCACAAAGTGGATTTTTGTTTCAGACAAGATTACATCCAATGTTTAATTCTGTAGATCTACCTTTTTGTGCAATTATCTCAAAACAGCAAATAAAATTGCACAATGATTTTGTTGAAAAGACAACATCGAATTTCCTTTAACATGTAGAAAATACATCTTGACCTATATATGTTTTACCTAAGCAAGAAACATGTTTAACACAAGACACTGCTGTATTATCCTTACAGTAGACTGAATCGCTATGGTATACTTGAAATATAAAATATTTGACTTTTAACTTGGTCAAAAGAAAAATTTTCTTGTAAAGCACCACTAAAACTCCTTTGTGGATTAAAGATGATTCACTGTCGTTACATATTGTTAACAACTAGTATTATGGCTCAGAAACATTTTTCTTTGTTGCTTATAGCGTACCGTCAGACAAGTTAATTGCCAGATAAAATTTATAAGAGAATTGCCATGTAGAATTTACCTATAATATTAAATTAACTAACAAAACTGAATGAGATTGCTACATTTTTGCTTAGTTAGATATAGCAAATACAGATAAATTTAAGAAAGTTTTCCATGGTTGATGGAATATTTCTATCTTTTCAGCGATCGCGAGGACGTGACTTTGATCCAAATGAACTCAATGACATTCAAATAAGGTTGCCCACTTTGCATAGATCCTCAAGGTCTAATCTGAACGCTGTAGATATTTCTCCAAATAATAAATCAAATAATACCCTGACTGTGACAACGGCAATAGTAACACTTCCAACGCCAAGCACCACACCGGAAACAGAATCTGCTAAGAACTTGACAGACGATGTGTCGCGTACGCAGGGGAATCCCCAATCATCTCAAAACACGAATATAGTCAGGATTTCAACTTTGTAACAATTGCCAACGCAGGATATAGGCTAAGGAATGAATGGGCTAATGTTCTGTCACCTTCTTTCACATCTTTATGGTAAAACACCCCACTACAAAGACGTTTCTGGTTGGTTTATGATTGTTGCGATTTAGATATGAGAAATAAAAAGGTCAGTATTTTATCTTAGTGGTGAACACCGAGCCACCAAAAAGGATGATGTACTTACATATCGCGTCAATCAAGTAAACAAAATGGAATAAGGCAAATAGTTATTGGATGGAGATACTTTACCCAATATTGAATAAGATGGGATCATGTCATTTTGTTGAGCAATGAATGCGAACAGTAACTAGATTTTCACAAGGAACTGTGAGCGACAATCAAAAATCTTCTCGACAAAGATGGAGATGTCAGATAAAAAGAAATCTCAAATCCAAAGTACAGATAACAGTAACTTTTGTTCAGCCTTGTTATCAAATAGATTCAAGTGGATGTCTTATTAGTGAACTGAGTGTTAAAGTTGGTCGCGATGATGGGAGTATCTTCTCAGTATGAGTGGTATAAGACAATCGTTTGGGAGTACGAAAGTCAATAAACATGACCCCAAAGAAGAGAGACTTCAGTCAATTTTCGGGGAATATTTCCAATTAGCCACTGTAGCAGTTACCTGAATGAATTTTTTATGTGCAAGAGATACTACCTTTCTATCTTATTCGTTTGTCAATACCTGTTGTTTTTTACTTACTCAATATTGCTCATGATTTTTTATTCCACTAAAGTTAAATTTTTTCATAGTTATGAACAAATGTTTGATGTTTGAGGAATACGTGTTTTGGAACGAAAATGTGATAGGTCTTATCCATATGTATTAGAAATATTACCTTTAGTACAGATTTGTTTCCTTAAGAAAATCAATGTTCATTGTATTGCCGCACCACGAAGTTTCGTTACAATACCGGAAGATGACGTTGAATAGATACATTGTTATACATTAGTTGAATTTGACTTGTAATACTCTAACCTCTCATCCTCTTTATAACTGTTTATATATATATATATATATATATATATATATATATATATATATATATATATATATGTATGGATTGTTTAACGTTACACCAGGAGTACATTGTACTAGATTTTGCATCCCATTCAGGAGTGTTTGGTATAAGAATATTGGGTGACTGTTCCATGATATTAACTTTTCTTCTCTTAATCCGTGTGCACATTATTAATAAACCTTCGCACGTCTAACTCTTTACTTCTCAAGTTCATTTTCTTTAAATTGTAAAATATATAATGAATGTCGAATACAAGAGATCTATCAAACGCAGATTAAACGTGTGTCACAGGTTTAGATTGAACCTTGACTCGATGAATTAAAAAGTATATGAACACAGGTAACAACAATGTCTCTGAATAAAAACGAATCCGGTTCAAATGGAAGTAGTTATGTCCTTTTCATGAAATACACAAAAGCATAAGTAACAATATAAAAGTCTGACCTTTAATCAGTATCCTTAGGTGCCAGTCTTCCGCAGAATTTTGATCTAGATATTATTGTGTAAATCATACCAGCTGACTCAAAACAGGCTTAACCTCAATACCTATGAAAGTAGACATAAGCACTGGTTGAATTAATCATAAGTATTTTTGTGTGTTTCTAATTCAGTGTTTGCTCATATGATCAATTGTTAAAAGTGTAATGACAGCAAACGTGTAAAAGGGAATGTGCTGTCTTGAGAGAAAAGTTAAATTAGTATAATATATGTATGCCGGTTTGAGATCAAACTGATACTTTGTTAATGATAAAGGGAAGTTGGGACTTTTTAATTGAATATAAACTAAATAGTAAATTATTACCCATTTACATTTAAACGCCAGTTAGCTAAATATGGTTCTCTTTTGATCAAGTCGTTGATTCTAATGTAAACTTTGAACCATATAAAGGGGTGTTAGTGCAAATTAGTATTACAGAATTTCCCCACCCATAATCTATCTCTGAAACTATTTCTCACACGGTTCTAACTTAACGACCATTTAAGTGTGTTAAATGTCAAAAAAGACGTAAAGAAATATATCTTGATAGTAATTTTGATATGCTGATTTATCCCAGATACTATTAAATGAAAAATGTCGTTTTTATGTTCTTACAGATTCTAAAAATAACCCCAGCATTTTTAACTCACTCATGGCAACGAAAGCTTGCACTTGGTCTGTACTGTAGAACTATGTTTTCTATCTTTTGCCTTGTATATAGGTGGTATTATACATATTTTGAAGCTTTCTTTAATTTTTTTTCTCTTTGGAAATTTTGTATTTTAGGGGCGGTCGCAATATAATGAAACACAAAGTGAACTTAACCACTATCTTATGAAAGTACATGTGCTGTATTCGTTAGCTACATATACCACACATTAAGGACAGAAGCATACTCTGTCTGTTTAAAATAATGTTCTGTTTTGAGACCTGAATGAACGAATCATAAGAAGAAAGCGATTAAGAATTTCGTTTATAAACACAACAATGTTGTTTCAAGGACAGCCTGAACAATGGACTCTGACCGTGAAGCAAATAAAGACCTAAAAGGCATGCATACGGGTGAAGGGAAATAACTCTATTTAATTTTTATTTTTAAGAAGATTTTGAGAGTGGTCGCGTAATTTTTTCTCTCGGGATGCATTTATTTATATACATAATATAGTAACTTTTGTTATAGTGAATTGTTTCAGTACATGTTTACCCATAGAACTTCAGTTACTTTGGCATATATCTTTAATTATTGACACTAATGATTAACAAATAAACGAAGTGAACTTTTGGATGTGAGTAATATTAAACGTCATGAATAAATGATAATTAAAGAGGGCATCAACACTCACAGACAGCTCCATACAACAGAGAAGATATCGAGGACTTTCACATATATGAAGCAAGTGTAGATATTGAAGTAAATGCCAATTAGCCTATTTATGCCGACGAATCCAACACCTCATTATGTGTGTGTGTGTGTGTGTGTGTGTGTGTTTGTGCGTGTGTGTGTATATACTACAGTATCATTATAGAGCTAAGAAATCTTTAATTACAATTTGTTTGTATTTATTATGATCGCAAAATCTGTATTATGAATTATTGTCACTATAAATGTGATAATCATTAGGTATAAAGAAATTCTTAACTTATGGGTTGCTCATATGTCAAAATGATACCTGCTGGTGAAGCTGACGTACTACCTTTGCTACCTAGTCAATTGAACATTCTGAAAATGTATGGAATCTGCCATGTTTATCTTCCAAGAAAGTAATTTGGAACTGTCAACGCTTTATTTCATTTGTTTTCTTTACTAAAATAATAAATATATGCATTCGCAATTAAATATTCACCAAACCGAATTGTTACAAATAATATTCACATTAAAAATTCTTGACAGTAGCAGATGCATCCTTATTTTTTATCAAATGTTTGCAAAAATTATCCTTGAATTTTCTATGCTTAGACATTACCTCTCAATTCGCTTGAAGGGATCGAAAATATAAAAACCTCAACTTAAAGTAAAACTTACATAAGCACTATAAATGTGCACAAAGGATACTTTATGGAATCGGAGTGAATACATTTAAATCCTCAACACCCTAATCAATGTTATGAGGATATGGACTTACTTTAAGTCTTGTTAAAAGATATGTACTTACTCTGAGTCTTGTTAAAAGATATGGACTTACTTTGAGTCTTGTTAGAGGATATCGACTTCCTTACAGATGAGAAATGAAATCAACAAAGCGTTGACAGAAACAACATTGTATTATTCTATAAAAACTTTTTCTTCCAATCGTCCTATATCGTATGAAAATAGTAAACTATTATAATCTACATGCAAGTCTTCCATGCTTCCATTTCAATATCCGCTTTTTTGCTATATTAAAGTAGATTATTGCTTGAGGCAACTATATAAAATTAGTATTCACTTAGTAGTAATTATTGCTGATCCACATAATGATGTGGAGAAAATAATCGTCACATCTAATACTAAATCTTGTAGCAGTAATATCTTTATAAATGTAAACAAGCCATCAAAAAATCGATTTTATAGTTACAACTTTAGATGTCCCTTTTCACGCAAACAGTTGCTTTTGCAGCTCATTCGTTTTAATAACGAAACTACACCGAATCAACGAATACAATTTTACAAAGAAGATGCGTGACCTTTTCATGGATTATCCACGGTGTCTTGCTTTTCTTTAGCTTCTTAATAGCCACAACCAAGTTTGAATACTATGTACCGTGAGGTAATCACATGGAAGTAACTTGTTTGACGTAGAACAATTAACCTGGCGATGACCAATATCCTCACTGATACAAAACTACTTCTACCATGATAACTGTTACAAAATATGATTTTATTAAAACCAGCATTTTGTCTTAAGTAGATAATAAAACTTTACCTCAAATAATTTATATATATTTGATATATTCTGCATGCACAATATCCATGAGTGGAATCAGACATTCAAAAACTTACAAAATCAAAAGCAAACAAACTAACAATAAAACAAAACTAACTCGTTTTGGTAGCAGTGAAATTACAATATAATAAATGAATCAATTATGTCAAAGTTTTTAGTTCTGCTAATCATAAAATAGACTTATGGGCTGGCCTATTCTCTGTCGTCTGTCTGTAGTCCGTCTTCTGTAGTCAGTCGTCTGTTGACGCGTTTGTTATCTCTACTTCTCCTAATCTACTTTGAAGAACGCAATGAAACGTTACACAGATAAACACACATTCGTTCCAAAGAAGACCTTCCAAATGGAAACGGTGTGGCTAGTGTAACCAATAGGGCCATCACAGAGGACATTCTGAAGCTCTTTTTATTTCTTCTGATAATCACAACCGCATGGAGCTTTTGCTAATATACTTCTTATGCTCTCTGGTTGTTTCTAAAGAAACAGGTGCCGTCTTTTACATGCAATAAAGCAGCCACCTTGATGATATTGCTATAACTACTCCTATTAAACGGAAAATCATATCAACATGTGGTTTTAACCACAGGTCTTCCTACGGCTTTTAGTTCATCATAATTAAGGACTGACTGTTTATTTTGCTTAAAAATTCAACGATGTATGAATCGAAAAAACGCTCTGCAAACTTTATATAATCGGCGTGTTTTGGATTATACAGTTTGCACATCGGTTTTTCGGTTCATACGTCGTGGAATTTAAAAAACAAATGAATAAACTTATTGCTTAATAACATTCTTTTATTTAATCATACTTTAAATTTCATTCCTAAGGCGCAATAATAATAAACAGTAAAGATTCTTGACATACAGTATATCTACAGCCAATCAAAGAAAAGCATTATTTTTAAAAGTCACACCCACTTCTCAGTTGAAGTCGAGACCACCACCTCAGTTAAAATTCAAAATCAATACTTGCACGATATACATCATCGTCCATAAAGACTGTTTCGTTGTTTCAAGCAAAACACAATTTTGTTGTTCAAGTTGTTAAAGCTCTGCGTTTCTAGCGCAAAAATTGTGGGTTCGAATTTACCTCCAGTAAAGTGCATTTTTCTCTTTTATTTTGTTTCATTTTTATTCTACAAAACAAATATCTTACGTAACTAAATTCACACTATGGATTTCTCGTGGTACCTTCATGTCTTTCACATCAAGATACGTAAGATAAGTAGATGTTTATTTCTTTATTTAAAGTGTATTTTACTTGTGACCTTAGCAGAGATGTCTCATTTATTTAAAAAAGGTCCAGTATTTGGTTCATAACTAAAATATTACCAAAGAAATCTGAGTTTGATTGACCCTATATTCTAGCGCAGGTGGGCGTGGCTTAAAAATGGGTTCATACAGGTATGAACCCAAAAAATTAAAAAGGGATTGGCCAATCAAATTCTTTTAAATCATAATGACAAAAGAAAAATTTAATTGTATGAAAATGATATCAAACTCCCATCCGATATGGCCGCAACGGCCGCCAGCTAGAAACATTTATGATCGCTATTCCTCTTGAATGGATGGTTACAGTGACAGGGGCTATTAACTAAAAGACTTCTTACGAAACGTAGTCGGGCCTAAATAAAAGTTATGACAAATCCAATGTGACCGCCATGACGGCCAGCTAGGAAATATTTCTAACGTTGCTTCTACTGTGTGTATATATTTATATAGTCATATTGACCTGAGGTTTTCGCCAAAAGGAGTTTGATGACATCGACTTGGTCCTACATAACCCCGTCCCCGGTATCTGATATATCTGCAATATGTCCGCCTTGAACATTTTGCAATCACTCAAGAACATTTCATCTTGCATCAACGCTCAGGAATTGAAAATAACAAATGGTATTATCTTAGATTTCTGCAAATTCTTTTAGAAACTATTGGTTCGTCAGTTTCCTCAAGAGATTCTTGTTTGTTTTCTCTTTAAAAGTACAATAGCAACATAGTTCAGCCTAAATAAAAAAGAACAACAAGCTAAAACGATCTTTTGCTTCTGTTACATACATAATCTAAACCAGTCGATTGATTGTTTGCTTGTTAATGGTGAAACACTATGCTGTTTGCTCTAGCATGGTTTGTACTTTTCTTTTTTAAGTGTTTAAGGTAGTGACTATATCAGCGTGTTGTTAAATCAGAAGTTAGTGACTCGAACTTGCCCTTCACATTATCACAGAAATGGTTTACTGTTACTAGCAAGCCATGCAGATACCATTCCTTTTCGTTCTAATAAAGTGAACCTAAATACACATGCGTTCCTCGTTCTTTATTCATGTATTCAAGCAAATGAACCGGAATCTCTCTTGATGTTTGTTTCACAGATGTATGTACGATCGAAGGCCGGTTTCCATAATAGTAAATGAATTACTTCTTCCTGTTCCTGACTTGACAACATTATAACCACAGTCTGTTGAATATTGACGATGTAATAATCTCTATAACCGTCTGCTTTGTGCAGTGTCTCGTTAAACATCATTTTTGTGCAATATCTTCTATTATTTCTCTCCTCTGTGTGTGTGTGTGTGTGTGTGTGTGTATGTGTACACACACACATTTATTGTACTCATTTTGATAATGTTATTCGTGTGATGTTTACTATCATACTGTAATTAAACTTTTCTTTCTGTAGAATTCCCGTGTACAAATAATGTTGACAATTCATATTTTCTCTCTTCTTTTGTCTGTCGTGTTTATTTTGTTTTGTAACTTGTTACTTCACATGATGAAAAAATTAGCGCGAAACTGACAGCTTTAAGAAACGCAAAATATATGTTTTCATATAATCCAGTTTACTTTGACCAATACCGTGTAAGAGACCTGTTGCCAATTTCTACTTTTATCGATCTGTCTGTAATCCATAACAAATACTTCCATCCTATGTGCAGTATTTGGCTTCCTTTTTATTTTGTAAACCGATACTAAGAGAAATCATTGCCTATTTTGTCTAGAATAATAGTAGTAAAAGAGTCAGGGTTTTATACCATTGACAATTTCTCGTTAGACCACCATTTGCGGTGTTGCTCCAGATTTCAGCCACTAACCCGATTGATAACAGAACATCTTTCTAATTTTCTTTCTAAACGATAAAATGTTTTAGACGTAATGAAAGATTCTTTTTTTATAAAATCAGAAAATAAGCAACACCGCGAATGTTGGTCTAATGAGAAAAATGCCAATAATCTAGAAACCCCTGTTTTATTTACTACTTACATAGCTTTTAGGTTATGATTTTTTTTTAGTTTCCGTTATTTCATCTTCTCCGATTAATATTGTGTCAGATATAGCAGTTATAAAAATCTCATCTTCAAGCTCGTAAAAATATAGCTTAACTTTAGCGCTGATCATACTGCCAGGAAACAACATCATCTTCATATTGGCCTTATTTAATGGATATCTGCTATTCAAGCAGTATACTTTAGACTCGTCAAGATCGATTGTTATTTTTGAGTACTTGTCATGACTAACATCATCATCATTATCATCAGTCCCGTAGTCTGGTACCATACAAGACCTAATAATCAGCTTCCTCCATTCCTCTCGATTTTCCGTCTTTCTCAGTGAGTGGCTCAATGTCAGGCCTGTCCACTCTCGAATGTTGTCTTCCCACCTCTTTCTCTGCCTGCCTCTCTATCTTCTTCCTTGTACAGTGCCTTGCAGGATTGTCTTGGCAAGTCCTGATGATCGTGAGACATGCCCATACCACTGCAGTTTACGTTTTCCCACTGTGCTCAGGAGGTCTTCGTGAGGCCCAATGGCTTGTCTAATCCTTTGCCGTATTTCTTCATTGGTGACACGGTCTTTGTATGAGACGCCGAGGATCTTTCGGAAGCATCTCATTTCTGTGGTTTGTATCATTTTCTCTAAGTCAGCTGTTATGGTCCATGATTCACAGGCGTAGAGAAATATGGAGATAACCAGTGAGTGCATCAGTCTGACATTTGAACTGAGTGCGATGTTCTTGTCGTTCCAGATGGGCTTCAGTTTTGTCAGCGCTGCTGTTGTCTGCGCAATCCTGGAGAGTACTTCAGGTTTTGATCCTTCATCTGTTACAATTCCCCCCAAATACTTGAAGCTGTGGGCTGTTTCTATCTTCATACTTTGGACCCTGATGTCAGTACTGATGCCCTTGGTGTTGTTGGTCATCAGTTTGGTCTTCTCTGCACTGATTTCCATGCCATAGGCTGCGGAGGTTTTGTCGAGGCTCTCTACTAAGCAAGCTATTTCTTGTTCATTTCCTGTTAGTCCATCAATGTCGTCGGAAAAACGTAAGTTGGTGACTGTTCTTCCTCCGATGCTGACTGTCCCTTCATGCTTTTCAAGCGCGTCAGCCATGATTCCCTCCAGAAAGATGTTGAATAGTGTGGGAGAGAGCAGACAGCCTTGTCTGACTTCATGACTAACATGATCATGGAAGTCATTAAATATTTATCATTGCTGTTAACGCATCAAGTAGTTTGAAGAAATGACTTTAACTGTTTTGAGTAAAGACGGGTTTAATCTATCAAAGCCTGACTTAAGGCAAAAGCCAGATACTTCTCTGTTAAGCGAGATAATGAGTAGTTTATGTTTGATTAATATTTCTTTTAATTTGCTAATTTTCTTTTCTATTATTATTATTATACTTTTATTTTCTATTATTTCATCAATAATCTTAGCAATATTCATGTCGTTATACTATTATTGTTGGATAAACTTTATACTTGATAAGAGGCCCTACCTTTGCTGAAAGTCACACAAAATTCCCTAATTTTGTTGGAAGGCTAAGGATCCTGTCTCAGGTAAATTTATTCTATAACCAATTTCTTCAGGAACATCTACAAATTCCTGATACTTTTTCTGATATCTTTTATCTTACTTGCTCAATCGAATTGGTAGAATATCTGACAACATACTGTTAATCACACCAAACTCTCTGATCAGGTCGTCAATATCATACCTACTTACTGCCGTTTTAAAAGGGGATTTTTTAGACTCAAAATGTAGTTAAATCTTTTTACCAGAAGCTGTTAAAGCTACACCTATTCATGAAAATATCTGCAGAAACGGATTTGATGTTGCTCCACCTGACGCGAAACCCCCTCCTGTCAAAATAACGGTTATATATATCAACTTTAAAATTCTTCCGTAATAACGATAAGCTCTTCTAACACAATAAGAGTTCTTATGATTGTAGTTGTAGACGAGATTAGCTCATTACGACCTTTTCATGGAAGGTCATGTGAAATCTGAATAAAATCGATAACCTGACCTTTCATTATCATTTTGTTTCAATAATACTTACTTGTTGCAGCAGCTTCATCAGGTAAAAGTCTGAAATGTAGTGTTATGAAGAAGCTCCGCTATTTGTTTCTCTATTTCAGCTTTAGCTTCATTCAAGCCGTAATTAACAAATACGTCATGCTGATTAAAGAATTCTCTCGTCTGCGCAGGTCTCATTAACCAGTTTTCTGAAAAGTTTTCATATCTGTCGTCGTGTTTTAGACTGTTCAGATCAGCAACTGTTTTTTCATCAACTGGTGGAAACGTTTCTCCTTCCGGAGCTCTTTATCCGAGATAATCAAGATGAAACACAACATACAATTCTTTGCAAATGTCAACTATATCGCTCATCTTTATCTTATTTTCTTTACACTAAATCATCTAATGAGAATATTTGAAAAGTCGTTAAACCGGAATTGAATTGTTCAGCATCTGTCAAAGGATTCTGAACCACTTGCATTTATTTAATGTTGATGCTATGCCAAGTGTAAACTCATGCATAGCTGATCCAATGTAAACTCCAACGACATTATATAATGTTGTAAAATTAGCATTAACATTAGATCCTTCTAATCGCCAGTTGTAAATACGTTCTGCTCCTGGTGCTGCTCGATCTAGCTGTTGAACCTTTAGTGTGGCAAGTAGAAAGTTGTATCTTAATCCAAAATGTCGTGTCAACACCACTTGTTGCCCACTCCATACCAATACTGTTCCATGAGATAGCATTAAAAGGCGTATTTACCGAATAGTTTAATGATTCAGTTGCAACAAATCACAATCGACTGCTAATAGCATCAACTTAATGTGATATGAATCCAACATTGTTTGTGACTCTCTTTATTCCACCACCAACAGCAAGAGAATCGGCGTAAGATTTATGGATAAGATCATTTCTGCTTTTTTGTACTGCAGACGATATTTTCCATAGTATCTCCTCTTTCGTTGACTTCTTGACTGCTTTCCGTATTTAACTGGTTTATACTAACAGCTTGAATTGGATCACTTCTAGCAAGCGGATAATCAGCTTATAAGTTTAAAATTTCAAACATTTCGAGATCTCCTATCATTATGCCACCAGATGTTTTGACATAAAGATTAGATTATATTGTTCTGGTTATGTGCCCTCAGCATTTCCAACTAAAGTTCCGAACTTTGTGTAATAGCTCATTCTATTTACCTTGTCTGATAAAATTTTGGATGACACTCGTCACAATCTTGTCTGATAAAATATAGTTTGCTAGACGAACAGTCTGATAAAATTAATGTTTGATCTTGTCTGATAACATACAATTTTGTGTAGATTAAAACAGAATGAGCATCATTAACTCTGATACCGAAAATGTTATCAGACATCAACATAATCACAACTTGCCAGATTGTTATTACTTAACTGGACGAACTGGCTCTGGCAAAACGAACCTGTTAATAATATGCTGCTTAACACTTTACTGAACTATGACAAGTTTATATTTACACGATTAATCCACGGCAGGAGAAGTATGAAACGAATGAAATGAAAAACTAAAAAATAATGACCTTGGTGTAAACGAAGATATTTTTACTGTACGGCAACCGGAAGATGTTGTTCCTGTTGCTGAACTCGACTCGGACGACCATAAGATTATTGTATATGACGCCATTCCGCTGAGCACCAGCGAAAATAAAAAATGGACAGACTGAGTCATAATTTTCATTGCCAAAGAATAGACAATATAATGCAATTGATCTTGCGCAAGGTTTTTATAACGTCGATCGTTTTTTCAGGAGAAACACAGGCTGTTCTATACTATTTGCTGGACTAGACAATACCGACGTTCAGAATGTATAGCAAGAGAGCAGTGTAGGGGATGTGTCAAGAGATAGATTTGTTGAGTTTTATCAACAAGCATGAGGCAGAGGCAAACAAAGTTTCTTTTTGTTTCATAGATTTGCAAGAGATCGTAGGCATATGTTTCGCTGTGGTGTGGACGAGTTCTTGCTTGTCGATTAATCTAATTAAACATTAAGGTAACAGAATGCTATAAGATGGACCCTAAGAAAAGTGAACTTCAAAAGAAGTTTGTTACGACAGAAGCCGCGATTAAGAAAAAAGTTGAGGAAGCACGTCTCGGACAACAACAAGCTGCAGAGGAAGCTGCAAGACTTTTTAAGCCAGTAACTGAAGCAGTGCTCGGTAAGCAACCGATTATTGCTAAAGTATCACCAGCAGATCTGGAACAGTTGAAACAAAAAGGACGGCGAGGTGTTCTTGAAGAAAAGCAGCAGCGACCTGCAAAATAAATTCTGGAAAGAATCGGAAAACAAGCTGAAACCCAATAAGAAATGATGCAAAGAACTGATGAGCAAAGAATATCAGATGAAGAAGAAAAACAAACGGTTTAGAGGCGAAAAGAGAAGTAGAACGACAAAGAATTAATAATTCTCTAAAAAGTAAACTTTGGGTAAAATTAATGATTCTGGATATGTAACTTTCGACCATTAATTATTTGAAAGAACAGTATACGCAATTGTAAATTAAAGAATGGGAGAAGAGGGAAGGAACGAAATCATCAGTAAACTAAAAACTGTAAGAGCAAATAATAAAAGTGCCTTTGACGATGTGGAATCAGCGATATGGCAGAAGTAGTAATTGTATATAAGAAATACCGAAAAGGTTGTTTTGCAGATCATTATATTAATACCATTAATAACATAAGAAAGGTTAAAGAAGGACTTACTGATAAATAAAAATTAAGTACGCTTGCAGGAAAACTTGACAATAAACGAGCAGAGGAAAAAAAGACGCTAAAATCGTTGATCGACTAATCCTCCTTATTTCATCCAAAGAAGATGGAAACATCAGCACAGAAATCGACAATGAAATTTTTGAAATTTTATATCATCTCCAATCGAACGGTTATCTAACAACAGACGACTATTTTGTCCTGCATAAAAACGATATGATCGCAGTTCGTTAGCTAACTACCGTTACATTTTGTCAGTAAACGCGTGTAAATTTTGTCAGCAACCGCGATTAAATTTTGTCAGGCAGAATTTTATCAATTACCTGTTATAATAATGTTATCAACGACAGCACGAACTTTTCTGTTACGTACAACCAGCCAATCGAACAGAACGAAATACAATTAGTTTCATCTACTGTTTGGTACTCGATAGTCAACGTCAGATCCTGGGTCAATGATGATTTCACGTTTCAATCTGGAGATTGGACTTCTTTTAGGATACAGAGAGGTGCTTCCAACAGATTTAAACAAGATTATAAAATCTCCAATAACAGAAAACTGCAGCACAGTTTATAATTTTGAGCTAGCTTCCATCTATAATACACTGAGCAAAGGTCACCTTAAAAAATAATATGCCTGTTGATTTTAGCAGGAACAACAGTATAGGATCATTACTTTGATTTAATAAACAGCAGAACGGCTCTGTTCCTGCTGCGTCAATCTCATATGAGTCTGAGTCTCCTATCAACAGCACAGACGTAAAGAAAATTCTGATAAATTGTTCAGTTGCGATGGACTCCTGCAAAGCACGAGGAAGCAGAGGACAGACGATTAATAGTTTCAGTCCTGACATTCCACCAGGCTCGTTAATGCATGTTAATCCGAGACAGATTATATATTATCCAATTAGCATCGTCAGCTTAATCTTAATAATGAAATTGTAACGTACTACCTACACTTGGGATAGCAGGGTACTAACATCGGACTCATAATTTTCTAATAATGATGCTGAAGCTTATAGTGCATTATACGCTATCGAAGTGTTTATCTAACATTTCTGATAAAGAGAGAAGCAACGAAACATTTATCGACAAAATATAGTAAAAGGTTTCTTCGGAAACATTTTCTCAAAGATAGTTGAAAATGTATCCGGAATAGTACATAAAATAACGCCAAAACCATTTGCAACAAGAGCAGCATCTGCAGCAGGAAAAGCTGTCGAACAAAAGATCGTTCAGAAAATCAAAGATGTCCCACTCTCTTCTCAACAAACGATCAATCAGACTATTTCTGAAATCGTGCAAACGTCTGAAACAGCCTGAGCAATGATAAAACAACAAGGAAACTGATATCTCCGAAAGACGAAAAATTTTTCAAACACTGATCATACTAGCCAGACCAAAACTCAACATTGCAACTTTCTGGCAATAGAGTGACGCAATTTTGTCAAAAGAACAGCAATAGGATGTCAATTAAAAATTATCTTTATCTAGCCGAAGAAATCTCAACAGACGACTCAGTAAACAAAGTTAGAGTACATCGAATATCTTGACGAAAACGCAAACAAATCTGATAAGAAGGGCTAGCGTATGTTTAATGCACACACTAAAGATGTGTTTCTGCTGCCGCATAAAGAGATTCTCGAAGTGCAACGTAGAATATAAACAGCTGCAGGTGTCGATCTTACTCCTGGCGTTGAAACTTGCTTTTTCACACGGCTGGAGTTTGTTCAGAAGCGCTAGATATCAGGTAACAATTATTTTGATTCGTTTGGTCTTCCACTAAGTGATACTATTATGAGCATCATCGATAAAGTAAAAAAAAAAATGTTCTAATCAGCTTCAGTCAGTTGTGTCTAGACGTCAAAGTAGTTCATAAGCCTGATCATTTTTTAAGATTTATTACACAATTCACACCCAACCCAGTTTGCAAATGATGCGATGGTGAGGACGTTTACGTCCTGACATGGCATTATCGTCTGTCATAAATTTGAAATAACATTAAAATATAAAAATGACAACGTATTGTCTCGAGTGCAGAACTAGAAAAGAAAATGAGGATGAGACGATAGAAACAACTAAATAGATTAATAATGAAAAGTATTAAAGTATTGGTGCTGCTGTGGCAGAAAAAAGAGCATGTTTTCGAAACAAAAAAGACCAACAGACAGAAAAAGCCAGTGGTGGGACTGCTTGCTGTCCAATTCCGGACAAAATCATTCTAATTGATGATTACATTGTATCACCTCAAACAAAATAAATGAACCACTGCGACTGCGATTGAGATAGAGATCTTTGTATAGAAGACGACAAAATAATAACATACTGTCAACGTTACATCCGTCGCCCTGTTATTGGATCGGGTTTAGATATTGAAAAACTTATTGGCAAATTGACGAAACCTAAAGCAGGTTTGACACTGCAAGGACATAAATACTCGGGACCTTTCAATCTACTTGATCAACAGCTTGATGAAAAATGATAACCCACTGCCAGGAAAATAACCTTATAATTAGGTTATGCAATTGCTATGAGACATGACATCTGTTACCGCGATTACGAAGAAAATAAAGGAGGATGTGATGAAAAGATGCTTGATGAACTAGGATATGTGAATCAACATTGACTTCGAGAACGTTTTGATCGAAGGCTCGGGCAGGATATTATTGAAGCAAAATATAAATTAGGACTCAAAACTAATCCTACTGAAAAGCAAGCGCCTTGAGACTCTGGCATCCTAATTAAACCGACCCAAAACAATTTCTCAGAAGAAGGTCGTCGAAAATGCCGTTGATAACATTTGCGCAATAGATCTTGCCGATATGTCGAATGTTGCTTAGAATAATGATAACAAACAATACCTGCTCAACACTGTTGATATATTTAGTAAATACGCTTTCAGTGTGCCTGTTGTTGATAAAATAGGAAAAACGATAACAAAAGCGTTGCATGACATTATAGCAAAAACTGAAAGAAAACATAATAAGAAATGGACTGACCATGGTGCAGAGTTTTTCAATAAGCAGTTTGAGCAGTTTCTGCAACAAAATAATATTGATAAATACGTGACAGAAAATGAGGGAAAGAGTGTTATTGTTGAACGTTTACTCGCACGCTCAAAGAAAACATCTATAAGCATTTCACAACTAAAAATATTAGCAAATGTGTTGATGATCTGCCTCGGATTGTATCAGAGTACAATAACATGAAACATACTACATTAGGTATGACACATAATGATGCTGGTAAAACTCCAATGTTGGCGAACGACAACATGTACCACAGACACAGGTTTAAGGAATTTGATAAGATTAGAATCTCATTAGTAAACGTTTGAAAAAGGTTTCACTCAAAATTGGTCTGAAGGAGTATTTGTTGTTGATAAAGTTCTAACAACATAACAGTAATGTACAAGCTAAACTATTTCTCAGTAGAAGATATTATTGGAAGTTTTTTTTGAGCAAGAAATGCTAAAGACAAACATATATATATATATATATATATATATATATATATATATATATATATATATATATATATATATATATATATATATATATATATATATATATATATATATATATACATTTGTTATTGAGCGAGTAATAAAAACAAAAGGTAAAAAGAGCTTAGTCAAATGGCGTGGCTACAGAGACAGTGTTAACAGCTGGGTACCAACTAGCAGTATTTAGGATTTTTGATCAATGGATTGGTCGCTAGCGACCTGCTAGCTGGCCAATATGATCAGCATAAATCTTCTAATATCTTGTCAGAACAGACTTACACTTGACAGGTTTACATAATGATATTAAATATTGTTTCTTTTCTGCTGTGAGAGCTCCGCTCTCCGTCATCCAATTCAGATGTTTAGCAAATATAAAATCAAACATGATATTTTTTTCGACCTGGTATTCTAATGTTCATAAAAGGGCTGAGCATGTTATAAAACTGTTTATGCTCACCAGTGGTAAAACCAAACTTCTTAATTATTTTAGCAAAGATGACATTTGACATTTTATATTCCGTTGTTGACCTGCTATAATTCTGCCGATTAACAACAAATGCTTCCGTAAAATCGTCAAGGACTCCTCCTTCTTCAGGTTCTTCTTGTTCAAAAAGAAAATACGTTTTGAAATCAAATTTTGTTAGTTGTATTTCTTGCAAGCTAGAGGGATGTTCAGATATTGTTTCAGCAATGACATTATATTAACTTTAATCTAAAAGTAGTAATAATATGACAGCAATAAAATACTACGCCAGAGTATACATCCTAATTTTAGAGCAATTGAAATAGGTTGTAAGACAATCTTTCAGCATTCCGCTAGCGGACCAAGTTACCGTTCCGGTTAGTGTTAAGCTTGTTATTGCTAAAGGAAAAAAAAATATGCTGTTGTTAGCAGTTGATGAAATAAAAGCGCTGGAATTGCTGGACAAAGTTGTATCATTTCTTCCCTTAACTTTTTTATAACCTGCTGGTGCTGACACTCCAAGTGGCTCGCCGGTTTTAAAAATTAAATACAACTCCAAGCATATGCCAGGAAACATATTGTATTTCGGACGAGTCCAGAACATTTCTTGTTCTCGCATTGTTCGTATGAAATCGCTGAAACGTACTTTTACACTAGGTATTCTATTAGGTTTACCAATCTTTAAGTAATATTCTGAAGATTTCTCGAACTTGTTATGCTTAATTAGAGAAACAATCGGCCTCATAGCATAATGCTGTGATTAAGAGATCTTGCAAAAAGAAGCTTAATGAGAGCAGAAAAATTTGCAACAGCATTTGTAGGATTTGACAGTAGCTGGACGTTTGATGATCATCACATTTTATCAGAAGGTTTCTCTACTAGAGATTTGTATCCTTTGCTGCTGCCAACTGTGCAAAGTGAGCTTCGTAAGTAAGACTAAAGGTCATAGTGCAGTATCATGTTCCGTTGACTAAATTTCACCTTGGCGTCTCGCGAAACATTTTACAGCAACATCGAGAAAGATTTTAGTAGGAACATATTTAAAATCGTTGTCAGATGAAATACATCAGGAGATCTGGAAGAAAATTGATGAATGTAAAGCATCAGGTTCATGTTGGAAATTTCAGACAAGAACAGAAGTTTTATTTCATACAATGAAGTGTAGTCCATTGCAAGTTAGTTAGTTTGTTGAGCTTCCTGATAGAATTAAAAACTGTAAGTGCTGCATCAAAGTTAAAAATAAATTTTCCTTTTGTAGAACATCAAATTCCAAAGTTAGAAAAGTAAAACTACTACTTGAGCATTAATGTTTTTGGTGATGACGGTGCCTGTATTTAACCAAGATAAGTAAGTGAAAAAGTGTCGCAAAACACTTTAAACTTACTGTTCTATAAAGAACATTATGTCTGTATCAAGAATTTCAGTGGATTAGTCGGAGGACAATATAGCGAGCACAGAGAAAAGAAATACATTGCTGCTACAGGTGTTACACAGGCATACGTCTCAACAAGTGCTAGATCGACATCTTGAGTATTGTACCAATATGCAAAAGATTACTATGCCGCGTGAAGATGAGAAAATATTGCAGTTGTAAACTTTAGCTATGAGATGAAAGTGCCGTTTATTATATAAGCTGATGTTGAATCTATTCTACGCCCGGTATTATGTGCTGGTAATAGCCCTAATAAATCCTCAACAAGAAAAGGACAAGAACAGGTTCCTTGCCGTGTTGCTCATACGGTTGTTTGTGCTGCTGAAAAGGATCTATCGCGACCTGTTAGACTCGACAGAGGAAGAAACCCGGCAAAGTGGTTACTGAAAAACCTAGTTAGGGAAGTCAATGACATCACGGAGTTGTTAGAAAAAAAAAAACCGTTCCCCATGAAACCGCTAACTTGCTCGCAAACGAATTTATGTTAGCATTGCGATGTCATAATTGCGATTAAACGGTGGGACAAGATCGTGTTAGAGATCATTGTCAGCTTACTGGAAAGTACTGCTGTCCAGCACATAACAGCTGCAGTCTACATTATAAAGAGCCTAACTTTGTTCCTGTGATATTTCATTATTTGAGAGGATATAATGCTCATATTATCGTCGAAGCGTTTGGTGATCATGATATTGTTGCTCATGCTAAACTCTATAACAAGAAGAAGATTAAGTGCATCCTGAAGCATATCGGTCTCTTGGCAAGTTGAGGATTATTGATAGTTTAGAGTTTATGGCGGCGTCATTGGATGAGCTAGTAAAAGGATGCAGCAACTTTGGTAATTTGCTAGAGCACTTTAGTGAGTAAGGAAACTTATTAAAAAGAAATGGCTAGTACCTTGACGATTGGAATAGGTTTAGTGAATAAGGTTTACCCGATAAAACTTCGTTGTACTTAAAGCTGAACCAAGAAGATACTAGTGATAACGAGTACGAGTAAACCAACAAAATCTTTCGCGAGTTTGATTGTCAGAACATTGGCGATTATCATGATTTATACCTGATAAAAGACGTGTTGTAACTAGCTGACGTTTTCGAAAATTTCAGAGATGTTAGTTATAAGAACTATGGACTGGATCATGCTTGGTATTACTCAGCAACTGGATTGCGGTGGGACGCCCTGCTAAAACACAGCGGAATAAAACTGGAACTATTGTCTGACCCTGATATGTTCTGCTTTATAGAGAAAGTTATAAGGGTGGAATAAGTGTTATAACAAAGAAATATGTGAGTGTCAAAAACAAATATATGAGAGACCATGACAGTAATATTACTTCTAGTTTTATTGCTTATCTTGTTGCTAATAATTAATATTGATACGCGATGTCGGAACTTATGCCATATGGTGGTTTCAAGTGGTTTGGTGAGGGCAGTTTTACAAAGAAACAGACAAAAAGGTACCAGATGATATTGGATATTTCGTTGAAGTTGATACTGACTATACTTCAGAACTTCATACCGATCATAATGATTATCAGTTCTGTCCGGAATCAATGCTGATAGACAATTATTTATTATCTCCAGATTAGTTCGGATGTTTTGTCAATAAACTAGTTCCGAATTTATTTAACAAAGAGCGGTACGTGCTGCATTACAAAAAGCTGAAACAAGCGGTTGATCATGGACTAGTGCTAAGAAAAGTTTAAAGAGTTTTAAAGTTCAAAGAATCACCTTGGATGCGAGGATACGTTGATGCTAATACTAACAGAAGAGCGGTGGCTACAACAGAATTTGAGAAAAACTTTTCAAAACTGATGAACAATAGTGTGTTGGGCAAGACAATGGAAAATAGTAGAAAGCGGGCTAATGTTGAAATAATAACGTTAAACGACGAAATAAGGCTGTAACAGCTGATAATTTTGTTAACATTAAAATATTTAACGAAATCTTGGTAGCAGTCCACAAAAAAGACAAACTTTAAGTTGAATAAGCCAATTTATGTTGGAATGGTAGTGTTTGAACTATCAAAGTGTTTAATATACTGGTTCCATGATGAGTTTGTCGAAAAGGTTTGACCTAGTGCGGAATTGATACTCACAGCCACCGATTCGCTGATGTATCAAATATTTGTTGATGATTTGTATAAGGATATTTATGAACAGAAAGAACTGCTTGATCTTTCAAATTATCCGAAGAACATTGGATTTCATTGCGACGACACCAAGAAAGCGATAGGAAAGTTTAAAGATGAAACTAACTTTGTTCCAATCGCAGTTTATCGGACTGAGAAGTAAAATATATTGTCTGAAATTAGGAAATGAAAATGTTAAGAAACGAGCAAAAGGAATAAAAAATGTTGTTAATAAGGTGATAGGACTGGATGATTATAAACCAACGTTAAGAGGATCTGTCAGTCACGTTGAGATGATGGCGATCCAAACAAATTGTCATAGGATTGCAACAAATGTTGTTATAAAATCTGGATTATGTAATTTTGATGACAAACGATATTGTGAGATGGTGTTAATAAATTTGCTCATGGGCACTATAAGCACGCAAACAAAATGATCAGGAGTAAATTTGTGCAGGAATAAAGATAGGTTAATTACGAATGGCACTCAATAAACACGACGAGTAAGCTTTATCTGCTTTAATTGATTTAACAGCTGGTGACTGTATTTGGTCAGGATTTTTAAGATCTTCTATGAGCCCCCTAATAAAAAGATTTTGGTTTAGTCTCCCATCATTTTATTCTTGGGTCATCCTTATAGAAGAACATCAAATTTGTTCCATATTTCTTTGTGTATATATTTTGGTAAGATCTGTCAGTTGTAGAAACAGATAACAAAAGAGACCCACAAAAAGATGAGAATATCCCGGAAGATTTGTTTATAAAAACAACTACTTACATGATGGCGCTAATTTTTTTTAATTTTCGTTTTGTAACAGATAATGTTAGAGTATTTCCTGTTATAATTATTGACAAAATATCGTCGATGAAACGGAAACATCAATTAATAAATAGTTTCCTCTCTCATTAAAGAAAAGATTTATACGTGAGGTCCAAAACAGGGCATGGGATGGAGAAATGGTCTTTTAATATATGAACAAAAATGGAATGTCTCTTTACAGCTGAAGCGCCCATATCAGGGTCTTTGAAAAAGAATTACATAAGGAATGCCGCAATATCTTCATTCTCAAATACATGTAAAATTGTGAACCATTTCTTGACTGTATAGAAAATTTTGTTGCGATATATTCATCAAAATTTTTCAATCTCCTTGTATAAAGAAGACAGTTCTGGATGAATATTGTTATTACAGTTAGGGGTTGTGCAACAGTATGTACATTCAAACTTTTCTGTGTAACTAAACATTTCGTTGAACAAGGTGCACTTGTCTGATTGGGAAGTCTGCTGCCACCAATCAATTTTGCATTCTTGCAGGCTTCCGCATCTTCATGAGAAAGAAAAAATAAGGTTAAAATGATAAATACATACATGAATACTAAAGAAAATAATTGAGATGGTAAATATATAGGCCGATTAGTCGGTGAAAGATTGGAAAGCATAATATAGAAGTGTTCTGATTTTTAAACATATTTGGACTCTGAAAAATGATCAGGCATCAGAATAATAATTTTGAGCAGAATGACTGCTGTCAGCGACCACACTTAACATATGTTACTTTCCAACTTTTCGTCCCTGAACATTGATGACTACCAGCATACGCCAATACCTATCTATATATCTATTTATCTATTTATATATCGATCTAAGCATCTACTTTATAACTCTGTAACCCGTATCATTTTATTGGTGTCATTATCGAAATTATTCTTTTTTAAAAAAGCTGACACTAAACAGTGCTAAACCTGATTTTAAAAGTCAACCTGCTTTCAATTCTCGAGGAGTATTTGTTCAATACAGTTAAAAACAGAGACAAACAGGAGCAACAATAGAAGCAAAAGTATATGCTGCTTTTGCAAAAAGTTACATTACTTTGTTTAATGTAAGCATTGTTTGAATCCTTTAGATGTCGCGTCTCATCGGTTAGAAGTCTGATGAAAATGGCTACCTAGCTGGCATTGACCTATAAAAGGAGCAGATAACTCTGATGAAAATATGGCAAATTAGTAGGTATTGATCTACAAAAGGAGCAATAGCATCATCTATTTTGTTAATGTAACGTGGTAAACCGCTTGATTGTAATTAGGAAATTTTATTATTTATGCAATAATACAACAACAACAACAACAACAACAACAACAATAATAATAATAATAATAATACCAATAAACAACAGTAGTAGTTATAGGTGAGTGTGTGTGTGTGTGTGTGTGTGTGTGTGTGTGATTTGGATTTTTAACGTAGCCTTAACAATTTTTCAGTCATATCGTTACGATGTTTGCAGTGTGGCAGTTTATAAAAATAACTAGCACTGGGTCATCATGCTGCAGACATGTAGCATCATGTCTCACCCAGTCACATTATCCTGACACCAGGCGTACCAGTTCTAGCTCTAACCTCTTAATGCTGAGCGCCAAGCGAGGCGGCTGCTGGCACCATTTTTATAAGTCTTTGATATGACTCGGCCGGTGTTCTACCCGCGGCATTCCGCATCCGAGGCGGATGCTCTAACCACTTAGAAGCGGTCACGAGTTAGTGAATAATGAACTAAATGAAACAATTACTTAATTGAAAAAAGGAGGGATATAAACAGATGGCGATAATATTTGCGTGTAGATACTATTTTGGAGTTTTCTTGATTTAAGCCACATAGTTTCAGTATTCTTTGGTGGCGTAGTCAGTAAGATTTCTATTCGTTCCTCGCTTCACAGACACTATTAAACACAGACCGGAAAACTAAGTGCTACTTAAGCCCAGAACACTCTAGAGCGCGGTGAGTTAATACAACTTAAAGTAAAAGTCTCCAACTCAAACGCTGTATTCGTGTACACAACAACCAGACTGTTAGAAAACAAACTTGACCCAGATAGCTATTCACAACCAACTGTTAATCATCAGTGAATTCTACCATCATGCTGTTCCAAAACATTGCATTCGGAACATCCCTGAAGTCTCCAAAATCACGTTTTCATGTTTACATTAAATCAGACTGTTAGAAAAGGAACTCCACACAGAAATCCATTCACAACCAACTGGTAAACAACAGTATATTCTCCCACCCAGCAATCATTCAAAACATTACATTCATAACATCCCGTATAACCAGACACATGGGATACGCAGATTTTGCTTAGACGATGAAACATTCCAAATAATGTCTGAAGAGTTGTCTGTATATTTGATAAAACGAGTCCACGAGAGAGGCCTGATAGCGGCAGCAACACATGGGGCGAACCCCTCCCCACAAAAACAAGCAAAAAAAAAAAAAAAAACCCAAAACAAAACACTAACCACAATGACGTTTTAAAATACAGAGGAAAGGAGAAGGTTGACTGGACACCATTTATCCTGACGTATCATTCAGACAACCCCAAAATGTATGTCAAATCTTCCAGAAACACTGGCTCATCATAAATCGCGCTACGCACTAAAGTTAATCTTACCAAATAAATCAATAGTAACCTACCGCAGACTGAATAAAAAAGACAAACTTCAGAGATATCCTAGTCAGAGAAAAGCTAATGCCAATCACAAAACAAGACCATAATGACAGACTTGAATCTTGTAGTGATAAGCGGTGCAAAACCTGTCCATATACGATATAGACGAACAGATTCTCTACCACAGTTGAACATACATCGTCCAAAGAAAACGTGCAAAATAGAGAATGTAATTTTATTTCATCATATGTAAGATCTGCGGTCTTCAGCATGCCGGAAAACTGAAAAGCTACACAAGAGGACCATTCTTAACATATCGGATTTGTTGAGAAATAAGCTGGGCAGAAGTCCAGAACATTTCTCTTCACCTGGTCACACTTTCAGTGAAATAATACTAACTGAAATTGCTCACAACAGCAACTGGACTTCCGAAACCAGGAAGAAAAGGAATCACACTGAATATTCCGCGTTAGAACACTGAGCCAAGCGGCGTACCTAAGAAAAATATTGAAGTACATCCGCACTCAGATAAAATCATCAGTTTAGATCCTCCGTTTTGTCAATTAAATAATTCATTCTTCTTCTTCTTCTTCTTCTTCTTCTTCTTCTTCTTCTTCTGCTTCTTCTTATTTTGATGATGATGATTTTTATCACTATTATTATTATTATTATTATTATTATTATCACCAACATTGCTGTTGTTGCTGTTGCTGTTATTATCATTACTGTCATTATATAATGAATTATCAGTATATAATCTACGGTTACACCACTTTACACAAACAGAAACGATGGCGCTCTTGCTCCTCTTTTTTTAGGTCAATATCAAGCCAATTAGACGCGATATCTAACATTTCCAAAACAATATTTTCATTAGACAGTCATGTAAACTTGAGTAAATTTAAGGAGTTCTTTTGTGTTTATTGTTTGCCTTGTTTATCTCTGGTTTAAAAGTGCCTCCGACAAAGACTCAGAGAGAGTCGAAAACAATTACGCTAGTTAATCACTAGTTTCGCGCTGTTAGTGGTCACACATACACACACACACACACACACATACACACACAGACAGACAGACACACACAGACACACACACACGCGCACTGTACACAACAGATTTTATAAATTAGAGAGAAAGAGAGATAATGTAAAGAGAAAGAGCAACTTACTTCCTCTCTAGAAGTCTTCGACCGGATTCTGGGTTTCTTAATATATTGACACAATAAGGATCTGGGCAGTCTGTATCTTGATCATATATTAATTCACACAGATCTGGAGGATTATCTCCACAAGTTGCACAGGTAACTGATGAAAATAAGGTAGGGTAGAATAAGAACTTTTGATATCTTTTGGACTGGTCAAGATAGATTACTATGGTTGACTGGATATTATCTATATATATATATATATATATATATATATATATATATATATATAGTATATATATATATATATATATATATATATATATATATATATATATATATATATATATATATATTAGTACTAATTAAAATTCAGATCATGAGCCATTACAAGTTACAATTAATAAATTGGTTAATTATCGGCTAACCTCGTAATTTATACGAAGCTTCCTTTCCTGTCGAAAGTGAGCAAGCCACGAAAAGAAACCATTTAACATATTTTATGTGTATCATGTATGCATACAGGGGTTGCTTTTCATCATAAAAGAAGAGACACAGAAATTGTCAAACTGTGTATGATCATCTAATTTTTAATTAATATTTCATCTAAGTTAAAACTAAAATATATTTCATCAACGCTGGTTTTTGAATCGGGAATGGCACAATTATTTCAGACTCTTTAGATATCCAGGACGCTATTTTTTTATCCAACATCTCTCGATATTTTAATAAAACAATTCCTGCCTCAGAAATATGAATTCCAGGAAAATGAGCCGAGAAGAAGATACTAATGTTCGACAATTTATAGTGCTTATTATTTTTTTTTTTGTTTTATTTAATTAGAAAGCATATGGATAAATAGAGTACGGTTCATTTCTAGCTTTCAGACATGCGTTGAATATACTCACAGCTAGATTTTGTGGAAGCTGGAAAAGAGGGGCATTTCATCAGTATATTTTCAGTGGATTGATACTGTGTTTATAATATTTAACGAACAAAGGTCAGAAAATTATTTAATACATCATATTTACAACAACTAAAAGGACCCAAAGTAACCAAGGATACATGGCTGATACAACGATAAATACGTAGACTACCCAACACAGAACACGAAAGCGGTACGATACATCGATAAATACGTAGGTTACGCAACGCAGAACACGAAAGTGGTACGATACATCGATAAATGCGTAGACTACCCAACCTAGAACACGAAAGTCGTACGATACATCGGTCAAGACGTAGACTATCCAACACAGAACACGAAAGTGGTACAATACATAGATAAATGCGTAGGTTATCCAACCTAGAACACGAAAGTAGTACGATACATCAATAAATACGTAAACTACCCAACAGAGAACAAGAAATTGGTACCATACATCGATCAATACGTAGGTTACCCAACACAGAATATGAAAGTGGTACGATACATCACGTAAGTCTACGCAAAACAGAACACGAAAGCGGTATCACGAATGCATTGACCACCCTAAACAGGTCAGCATACATATATATTTAGACACATGGTGTAATGCATATAAAGACTGCCTTAAACAAAGCATGAATTTGGTGTTACACATTGACAAATACATAGACCACCCAAAACCACAAATGTGTTATGCCACATTGATATTTAGACTACCATAAACAGAAAGTGAAAGTGATATGATACATTGATAAGTATGTAGACTGACCTAAACATTACATGAACGTGAGATGATACATTAATACGTACCGTATATACTCGCTTATAAGCTGAGTCCAACTGCAAACTGCACGGCCCCAGAACTGCCGTCGCATAATGCGCTGGCAAATTTGGGTCTGTGCAATTTGTAGGTGTAGAACTAACACCATAGACCTGATCTGCAGGCGCATTATGTTAGGAGTAAATACGGTATGTAGCTATCACAAACAGAACAGTAAAAAGTGTTATAATATATTGGCAAATGCAAATCTAGTCTGAACATGGCATAAAGTATAATGAAACAAAAATTCCGTTAAAGTTTAGAAGCACGGTGCATATGCGTACACGTCGAATCCAACAGCAAACAAAATAGACCGTGATCTGCCATCGAATAAATGCGCAAATAAATCAGGTCTATGCTGCTTGTTTTAATGATTAGATCTAACAAATTTGCACAAATCCATATTTCCAGGCGCAATATACGATGTCACATACGATAATACTTAGCTATTCCTAATTTGTTTATGGCTTATTGTTCCAAGTAAAGGTAACGACATCATACAATTTATTCCATTTTGATATTTAACGAAGAGGAAGTACAGAAGTGCAGTCTCTTCATTTTCACAACCTTCTTTCTGAAACTTTAGAACATTAACCATGAATTGTAATCACCAAAATACGAATGCAACCTGGGTCTTCCTTGTATATTGTAAATTCGAGGATAATTTTAAACATACCTGAATTGGATGGTACCCAGAAAATGATTAATTGAATTGATGGATCGATTGATTGATTTATGGACTGATAAGTAATGTAATAAATAATTACCTTCAGAAGGTAATCCACTTGTGGTTGTAGCTATAAATTTGAATATGAATTGTGTTATATAAAGCTGAAACATGACTGGATTTGGAGTTCATCAATCATGGTTATATTTTACGATGTTGAATTCATTATATAAATCTAACTGACTATTTAGGAATGCAAATCCTAAGCAGAATATGATTTAATTAATCAGATCCTAACATGATATACGATGTCATAATTTTTAAATTAGAAGGAAATATTTCTGATACATTAAAATAAGTACTATAAAGCAAACAAAGTCAACGACCAAAATGGGTTATAATCATAAGTAGTTTTACATTGTCCGATATATTATAAAGATCGGAACAAAGTGATATATTCATTTGGAAGTACTATTGTTTATAGAACGAACCATAGTATGCAGACCATATGTTTTGAAGTTACCATACGATGACGAAGAAAAATACAAGATATTCACTAAAAAAAGAATGTTTCGACCTGTTACGGTATATTTCTATCAACTGTTGACAAAATGAAGAAGAAATGCATACATTGATTGATAGACATAGCGATTAATAGACGAAAGGATAGACAAATAGATTATATATAGATATATACTTAGCATACTTATATTTAGACACATGATTTTTTTCATTACTGGTAAGTGTTTAAAACACGTAATGAGGTTATTCCACCGGTTCAATACAAGTACTGGAGCTACTAATAAATCCTTGTGTTAGGGACAGATTATGGACAGATTAAGTAGTGTTATCACAATCAACATGTGCAAACTATAATATCAAAAGCACCGAGGCAACATGTGCACAAAAATTTTCTATTATAACACTTTTAACTCGGTTTCTTATATTTTGTATATAAAACCTTTATAACTGTGAAAAAGTTGTTAGTAATTCAAGACTTTTGGTGCTTAAGTCACAATTACAAACCCAGTGAAAAGGTATATGAAAATAAAGGGCTGAAGATATCAGGCTCTTGTGAAAATGGAAGAATTTGCGCATATATATATATATATATATATATATATATATATATATATATATATATATATATATATATATATATATATATATATATATATATATATATATATATATATATATATATATATACATTAAAAATAACATGGCATTTAAAGTGTTGGTATAAAGCTGTTTGATATACCAGTACTATTGGTATATCAAACTGTGATCTGCCCATGGCGCAATAATACGCATTATTAAACATTCTAGCGACCGCCTGCAGTTGATTCTAGATCAATGATGAATTTCCACACATTAATCATTATTGACGTATGAAAATAATGATAAAAAGTTTTAATAATCCTCATTTTCTAAATGAATTTAATATGGTACACATTTTCATCACAATCCTTTCTGCTTTCTGTTCTCCCTCCCCTCTCATGCAAAACGGACAAACTACGCAGAAATGTGGAGTGAGAGAGAAAAGGAATTTGGGCTGGATTAAAACCTTGAAATAGAAATTACACCAAGTAACCTACAAGAATATGGTTCGTAGTAACGATACGTGTGCACTTTCCATGCGATTTATCTATAGTGTTTATCAATGATAAAACGTTGCAAACTATGTCGACATTATACAGTAAATTCCTCGGTTTACGTGGTACACATACTGTGATGTATTTAATGTTTTGTTACTATTTCTTAAACATAATGTAATGTTCTAAAAATCGAGTATTATTAATTAAATATGAAAATGTCCAAGGCCTCTCTCTCTCTCTCTCTCTCTCTCTCTCTCTCTGGACCATCGTAGCAAGATACGGGCTAAAATCTAAGAAATGACGAACGTAGAGGACTTTCGTTTGTGTCATCCCATGATATCTCTGGACTTACGAATGATGGTAAAAGTTAAGTCAAACCGACCAAAGGACGAGAGAGAGAGAGAAAGAGAGAGAGAGAGAGAGAGAGAGAGAGAGAGAGAGAGAGAGAGAGAGAGAGTTTATTATGGTCGGTGGTACTGTTACTAAAGCAGAATAATGACCTAAATCAACTTTAAACATATTAAAATATTGGGTCGTCATTTCGCTTAGTTTCTATTCCACATTAATTTCCATGAGCCGGTAGGTGAACCGCTTAGCGTTCATGTGAATGGCGTATCTAACCTAGTGTCTGTAGTGCTCTGCTTTTATTATTAAAACCATCTTTCATGTTTAAATCATAAGTGTGTATTATATTGATTTAATCAATGTGAAGAAAAATATAAACTAAAAAAGTAAACAATCAACTTATCAATATGCAAAAGTGATTGTGAATAGCCACAAAAGGCATAGAACTACATTTTGTAGCGGACACACTCGGGGATGTGAGGAGTTCATTCACTTGGTCAATACACAGCTGCCTGCAGTAAATCTTAACTCCGTTCAAAGGGCAAATGTATGTATTTGTATGTGATATAAATAAAATATTGTACAGTATGTACGCTATATCAATGATATACCACTCTTTGTATAAATTTTTCATTGAAAGATGAGGCAAGCATCGTTTCCTTTTAATGAAAAATTTATACATCTCGTGGTATATCATTGATACAGCGTACATACTATATATATATATATATATATATATATATATATATATATATATAGTTATATATATATATATATATATATATATATATATATATATATATGAGAGGAAGACTTGTGCTCTTTATTGCTCTACGAAAAACTTACCCATCTTTTAAAGAGATAGCTTTCAACAAAAACACATTTTGTACATAGAGATAATTATGTGTATAAAAAGAGGCCTGGTGGATAGATCTAAGGCTTAAAGTGGGATAAAACCGCAGCATATTTTGACAGGATTGTACAGTGAGCAGTATGGGAAGAAATGACATAAAATGGCAAATTAGATGCGATTCATTTTCCTGCACAATGATCCTAAATCATATAGAATCGCTTACAAACACTCACCAAAGACGTATGCAGGCAATGCCCTTATTTAAAACACAGTGATACAACAAAATATTTGATACTTAATCGTTTTTATGTATACGTAAGATTTCCAGAGAGGCATCTTGCTGACCGTTAGATTAAACCAATCCACAGCCTGAAGACTCATAAATGTCGATTTATCTTTTTAAGTAAAAATAAGGAAAGAACAGAGAAAAACATATTGACATGTGCATATCAAGGATTAGCTACACAGCTGTGTAGAAAGAGAGACATTCACCTCAGTGAGCGATGTGAATGAATATTTAGATAGAGAAAGACAGAAAGCGTGGTGCTGAGGTTTATTTCTATATGTAAGATGCTCCGTGAATTGTTTAGAAATTATTTGAATGAATCTAATGTCTTGGAAACATTACGCTTCTTTAAGTAACAGCAACAAGTAAAGAGAAGAAACATTCATTGATAATAGCACAAGTGTAGGATAAAGAGTGATGTGTTGATAGCTGGACAACAGTGGTAAAATTACAAGTAATATTGTGACAGGTGGATAACAATGGGAAGATACAAGACTATTGTGTTGACAGGTGGACGACAATGGTTAGATAACGTCTTGACGAGTGGACAATGGCAAGATAAAGAGTAATGACCTTGACAGGTCGTTAACAATAGTAAGATAACGAGTAATCTGTTGACAGGTTGTTAACAATGGTAGGATAACGAGTAATGCGATGGCAGATGAATAACAATGGCAAGATAATGAATAATGCGTTGACAGGTTGATAACAATTGCAAGATAAAGAGTAATGTGGTGGCAGATAGATAACAACGGTAAGATAACGACTAGCGTGTTGAAAGGTGGATAACAATGGTAAGATAAAGATTAATGTCTTGACGGGTGGAAAACAATGGCAAGATAAAGAGTAATGTGATGTGTGATGACAGGTGGATAACAAGTGGTAACAAGAAGACTAATGCTTTGATAGATGGATAACAAAGGTAAGATAAAGAGTAATGTGTCGATAGGTGGATAACAATGGTGTGTGTATGTGTGATTTGGATTTTTAACGTAACTTTAACAATTTTTCAGTCATTCAGTGTGGCAGATTATAGTGATGTCTAGCACCGGGGCATCATGCCGCAGACATGTATTATGACGTTCCACCCAGTCACATTATCCTGACACCAGGCCGACCTGTCCTAACACTAACCTTTTAATGCTGAGCGCCAAGCGAGGCAGCTGTTAGTACCATTTTTATAAGTCGTTGGTATGACTCGGCTGCGGATCGGACCCACGACCTCTCTCGTCAGAGGCGGACTCTCTAACCACTAGGCCACCGGAGCGGTCCGATAAAAATGGTATGATAAAGAGTGATATATTGACAGGTAGATAATAATGGTAAGATAAAGAGTTATGTGTTGACAGATGGATAACAATACCAAGATAAAGAGTAATATGAAGACAGGTGGATAACAATGGTAACGTAAAGAGTAATATAAGAAGATAAAATAAGAATTCTTTTTTTCAGACTACATAGTCCATACATCTAAATTAAAATACGGATATAAAGTAAAACATTGTAAACATAAAAGAACATATATATCATATTTACAAGTATACAGACACATCTACAACAATGTACTGTGCCCTGCATTGTTAAGAATGAAATTAAGTGGCACATTTAAAGAGTAATTTGTTCCATCTACTAATAATATGAGAATTTAAATGAATGTCATAGTTCCAAAGGGATTTCAATATACAGTTCTCACTATTAGATAGTCTTGTTATCATTGAGAATACATACTTTCTCATTACTTCCTCAAAACTGAATACATTATAATTTACAAACATGTTGGAGGCACTGTTCCATCTAGGAAGACCTAATAGAAAACGAAGACTATTATTATAACCAATTACTACTTTTCTTTTCATACATTCACTAAAGTACATAGTGTAGCAATAAGATTTGAATAATCTAATTTTGATACTCAATGAACAATTCTTAAATTTGCGTAGAAGCATGTTTGTTCGAGTACACAAATATCGATAATGTCTCATCATATCTTCATTATCTGACTGATTGGATTTCAAAATATGACCCAAATACATATAACTGTCGACATACGCAAGAGCATTGCCGTTAAGATGTACAGGGGGAGGTGATGGTAATTTAAAAGAAGTTGGCTGAAAGACCATGCATACTGATTTTTGTGTATTATAGATGATATCATTCTCTAATGCGTATTGTTCACATATCTTCAATAATTTCCTTCAACCTGTGATAGAAGGACTTATCAGTGACATATCATCAGCAAAACTAAAATTGTTAAGAAACAACACATTTGGTGGCAGACGTAACCCTACGTAACACTGGCTCAGTATACGATTGAACTCGTCTATGTATATATTAAATAACAAAGGG
>JAECUM010096263.1:0-18673 GCA_016617855.1 Megalonaias nervosa
TATATATATATATATCAAGGTTGACATTGCCGGGGTGGGATTGGGAGACAAGCTCCCCACTCCTCCAGAAATGCCCCATACGGCTTGAGTCTCTGATCGCCTCGGTCAACTAAAATCCAGCTCCTGGCCTTCGTGAGTGGCTTAGATTCTAAATCCGGCGGACCATGTTTCCACTAACAGGAGAAGGGGTGAAGGCGGGCCACTGGTGCCTTAAAACCAGTCGCTTCGGGTAGATGAGGATCATAAACCTTAGATGGTAGCTCATCTAGGAGAAGGAAAACTCTGATCCCAAACCTCCTCTGCGTTGCGGATATACCCACTCATGAGAAAGGCTAAGGGAATAAACAACGACACAAAATCCGGAGACGGAGTCACTAAGGCGGTGTGACATTGACTCCAATGTCATTCCGGCAACTCCTGCGACGCCGTTGGTGCCAAGTTGTATCGGCATTTGTCGTTCCCTTGGAAACACCAGCCGCGTGGAGAGGGGGGATCTGCTGCATGGGCAACAGCTGATTCTCCATACTACACTGCTCAGACTTCGTAGCTCCACTGGAGAGGACACTGCAGCGTCGTCGTAAGGTTCCGGCACAACACGGGAATCAGCAGTTTACCGGTTCTAAGCAATAGCTCGATTGGCATAGAGCTTGGCGCCAGGGGTTGCTTCCGATGGTGAGAGAGACCGCCATGTCTCATTGGACAGCTACCGCCCGCTCAAACTGGGCAGCCCCCAGTCTGTAAAAGGCTGTTCCGCCACGGCCTGCCTGCCTCACTGGGTGCATGGAGCTTAGAGAACTATCTCGACAAGCATGCCACAAACTCCGCACCAGGCAAGACTCAAAGAAGAAAAAAGAAGACTCCAGCTCTTCGTTTAGCAAGCTGGAACGTCAGGACCATGTGTCCTGGACTCACCGATGACATGCAGCAGATCGACGACGCAGAGAAGGCTGCCGTAATTGACAGGGAACTCTCCCGACTGAACGTCGACATTGCCTGCCTTCAGGAGACCAGACTGGCCGACCGCGGCACCATCAGGGAAGCCAACTACACTTTTTTTGACAAGGAAAGTCCTCGGATGAACCTAGGCAGAACGGTATCGGCTTCGCCGTAAAGAACACGCTCGTTGCCTTCATGGAGCCCTCGTCATCATGCACTGAGAGGATCCTTGCACTCCGGCTGTCAACATCCTCAGGCCCAGTCAACATCTTGAGCGTGTATGCCCCAACCCTCTGCTCTACCCTAGAGGAGAAAGACCAGTTCTACGAGCCTCTGGATCAAGCAATATCCAGCAATATCCAGTATTCCCAACACTGAAGGCCTCTACCTACTAGGAGACTTCAATGGTAGAGTGGGAGCTGACCACGAGGCCTGGCCCACCTGTCTCGGCTGTCATGGAAAGTGCAAGATCAACGAGAACGGTCAGCGACTGTTGGAGATGTGCTGTTCCCACAGCCTATGAGTGACCAACACCTACTTCAAATGCAAGGAAATCCACCAGGTGTCATGGAGACACCCACGTTCCCGCCACTGGCACCAGCTAGACCTCGTCATCACAAGGCGTGCGGGACTGGCCAGTGTCCTCCTAACCCACAGCAACCACAGCGCCGACTGCGACACGGACCACTCTCTCGTGGCCAGCAAGGTGCGAATAATAACCAAGAAACTGCACCACGCCAAGAAGAAGGGTCGCTCACGCATCAACACCTGCTGTGCAAGCAACCCAGAGAAGACAGCAGTTCATCATCAAGCTGCAGGAGGCTCTCACCAAAGAGACACCTGATGACACCATCGACTCCAAGTGGTCCCACCTCCGAGACGCTGTGTACAATTCAACCATTACTGCCTACGGGAAGAAGGAGCGCAAAAATACCGACTGGTATGAAACCAACTGGGAGGCGATGGAGCCGGTGACTAAGGCGAAGAGGAAAGCCCTTCTGGCTTACAAGGCTGCGCCTAGCCCTAGTACAGTGCAAGCCCTCAGGGCTGCCAAGAACAACGCCCAGAGGAACGTCCGCCACTGAACAATCACCTACTAGCTGAACCTCTCCACCAGCATACAGAGAGCTGCCGACACTGGGGATGCAAGAGGCATGTACGAGGGTATTAAGAAGGAGACAGGCCCCCATCCTTCAAGACTGCCCATATCAAGTCCAAGACGGGCGTAGCCATCACAGACCAGGGAAAACAGCTGCACGCTGAGTTGAGCACTATCTTCAGCTGTATGCAACCCAAAAACGTCGTCACCAACACCGCCCTGAACGCCATCCAAGACCTGCCAATCATGGAGGAACTAGACACACCGCCCACCCTGGAAGAATTCAGAAAAAGCATCGACTGTCTCGCTTGTGGGAAGGCCCCTGGGAGCGACCGCATCCCACCTGAACTCCTCAAGAGCGGGAAACCAGCACTACTCCAACCCTTGCACGAACTCCTCTGCCTCTGCTAGGAACAGGGACACATCCCCCAGGACATGCGAGACTCCAACATTGTCACTTTGTACAAGAACAAAGGAGACCTCAGCGACTTCAACAACTACCAGGGCATCTCCCTCCTCAGCATCGTCGGAAAGGCTTTCGCACGTGTCGCCCTGGTGCGCTTGCAGACCCTAGCCTTCCGCGTCTACCCAGAATCCCAGTGTGGCTTCCGAGCCGGCCGGTCAACTGTGGACATGATCTTCTCACTAGGCCAGCTGCAGGAGAAGTGTCGTGAGCAGCAGCTGCCCCTCTACATCGCCTTCATAGACCTGACGAAGGTGTTTGACCTGATTGGCCGAAGCGGACTCTTCAGGCTCCTGGAAAAGATCGGCTGCCCCCCCACGACCGCTCGCTGTCGTCACATCGTTCCACGAGAACATGCAAAGCACAGTGTGCTTCAACGGTGCAATATCAGAGGCCTTTCCTCTTCCTGGAGTGAAGCAGGGCTGCGTCCTCGCGCCGACGCTTTTTGCCATCTTCTTCTCCGTGCTCCTCCAGTAAGCCTTCAAAGACTGCAGTGAGAGAGTGTACATCCACACCAGGGCTAACGGCAAGCTGTTCAACATCGCTCGTCTCCGTGCAAAGACTAAAGTCACAGAGGTTCTCATCCGTGAATTGCTCTTTGCCGACGATGCAGCCTTGACATCTCATACGGAAGATTGACCTCAGCAGCTTTATGTCGCCTCTCCCATGCCTGCAAGGAGTTTGGACTGACCATCAGTTTGAAGAAGACGAACGTCATGGCGCAGGATGCAGACTTACCTCCCACCATCACCATCGATGGGTACAACCTTGAAGTTTTTGAGAACTACACATACCTTGGGTCCACCATCTCCAGCTCGCTCTCCATTGATGATGAGGTGAACGGCAGGATTGCCAAGCTAGCCACAGTTATGGCCAGACTGAACCATAGGGTCTGGAACATCCCCAACATCACTTTGAAGACCAAACTGTGCGTCTACCAGGCATGCGTGCTCAGCACACTCCTCTACAGCAGCGAGCATGACCACCTACACGAGCCAGGAAAGGAAACTCAACAGCTTCCACCTGAGATGCCTGCGGCGCATTCTGCGCATCCAGTGGCAGGACAAAGTACCCAACACAGAGGTTCTGGAACTCGTCAGCATGAGCAGCATGTTCTCCATCCTCAGCGAGAGGCGCCTTCGCTGGCTCGGCCACGTCAAGAGAATGGATCCAGGCCGCATTCCCAAGGACCTGTTATACGGCGAGCTGGCAGAAGGAGCACGACTGACTGGACGGCCACGTCTGCGTTACAAAGATGTCTGCAAGAAGAACATGAAGACGACCAACATCAACGTCAAGAACTGGGAGAGCTGTGCTGACGCCAGCTCCGCCTGGCGCCTTGCTGTCAGAAAGGGCGTTCAGAAAGCCGATGAAACGAGAAACACAAACCTCGCTACAAAGAGAGCCAGGAGGAAGGCGAAACAACAACAATCTCAACAAGCATCAACGTTCACCTGCAGCAAGTGCAACAGAGACTGTCACTCTAGGGTCGGACTCTTCAGCCACTCGCGAAGGTGCAGATAGGACACCCAACCGGAAGCTACACATCGTCTTCCGGAGATGGACGGATGCCGACGACGACGATATATATACACGCACACAAAACACTGCAGATAAATCCCAAAGAAGGTGCATACATACGCCAAACCATATTCTTGTAGATTAGTTGGTTCAATTTTAAGGTTTTCCTCCATCCCAAAGTCTTTTTTCTCTCTTACTCCAGATTTCTGCGTAGTTTTTTCTGTTATGCATGAGAGGGGAGCAATAAGTTTTGCGATGAAATTGTGTACCATATTAAATTCATTTAGAAAACGGGGATTATAAATACTTACAACTGCGGCTGTAAATAGTATTTTTGTTTGATAAGAGGAGTGATTAAATTTAGCAATGGCAAACTTCCTATTGTCTCCACAAGCATTTTTGCCTCTTCCGAAAACGGAAGTGTTAGCGCAAGTCTGTGCTAGATGACACACATGAGCCTGCGACTACACCATATACCACTACCAGAAATCCACGGAAGCCAAGATCGACTAAGAAAGAAATACTTTCGGATTTACATGACCGATGGAATAGCCGCTCTTCACATGACAAACGTTTCAACCTCCAGAAGAAGCGGACGACACAAAGTTTTATTTCTTGATGAAATTCGCAATACCAAAACAAGTATCGTCCAAATTAACACGACCAAGGTGAAATTCGCTTCACCCGTGCCACTGAAAGCTCGAACTTATGCCTAGAAGAATTATAAAGCAGAATTGAAGCGATCACGGGAAATCATTGGAATATCGGATATAGTCAAATAACGGAGAAAATCAGAATCCATTTTAGAGCACGTACTCATTTCTAACGACACCATTTATGGAGTTTCTGAAATTCAAAATTTTAAGACGTGTTGACACTTCCGTATACTTTGAAAAAATATTCTGAAGTGGTTGTTAGAACTTTCGTATTCCATGAACCAGATTTCCCAGACGAAAGATACATGCACGTGTATCATCATCAACATAATTTCGGTGCAAGTACAAGTATTATACGATTTCCTTGATACAGTTATATGATTTGCTACTCGGGACTAACATATTTATTGTGGAGTCAGATTTGTGTTGCATTCATGAAGGAAGTGAAAGAATGCATCGCTCTTCATGCAAGCGAACCATTGTCAGCCATTCCTGTTGTGAACAATATTGCACGAAACAAGTTCATTAACAAAGAAGTGCTTGCTAATTATTGAGACTGAGCTCCACTTTTTGATATCTTATTCGAACGAATAACCATAAGGCACATGTTTGTCCAGGAAAGAAAAGATGCCGTTTTGTTACCGATTTGTGGATTTCGAGCACCCATGATGCATTGAAAAATATAAAAATCATTTCGAAGAAGAATTGAAAGGTAGGCCAGAACAAAAACAACAAGAGAGGTGTGAATGTTATCTTTTTTGACTTTCAATACACACAAGAGACTGGAAATCACATTCCTAATTTTGCGTGGCTCATCGTGCTTATTCAATACTATATTGTTTCATTATCCAAATTATAGTAAGATTTAAGAAGAGCGAGTGATCTCGTACTCTTGCTGATTTTGCTGAATCGATTTTATACCCTACTGACAACACTTGGAGCAAAGAGGACATCCAGCGTTACGGGCCTGTCGCCGATATGCTTTTTGTGACGACTCACAATTTCTTAGAATACAATAGACAATTTATTTTCCAAAAATTATTCAGAACAAGTTTCCGGATTTCCAATGGTCGCCATGAGTGGAATCACACACATTTACATGAAAGTGGGACAAATACAGTTTAAAGATTCCATGAGTTATTTAGCTATGCTTTAAGTAGAATTCTTACAACGTCTCGAATGACAGTAGAGGCTAAATGTTATTTTCCACACTTTTTCAATACCAAAGCGGTTCAACGCGTTGTCCTCCGGCGCGTGCCATACGTTCGTTACTCTACCACCCTGGCGATATGCACAGAGAACAGCAAGAAGCATTCAACGCTTGGTACCAGCTTTACTCTTCAGACCCGTTTGACCTTCAAGAAGAAATGTCACAATATTAATATTTCCAGTTTGATGTAGACATTTTACGAAGGTGTTGTGGACATTGCGATATATTTCTAAATCAAGCAGGTATTGATCCTTTGAAGGAATCTTCTAACATTGATAAAAATAGTGTGGATTAGTTTATCGAGAAAATGTTGTGCTCAAAAATTAACTAGGTATCATGCACTCTCAATCCTATCTCTGTCAGCCGTCGATATTCTGCCAAAGCTTTGCTCTGACTGCATTACTTGTGTGATATTCAAGCCATACGTATACATGTTTGAAACGTTGGAGAAAGAAAATTGGAAACATGTATGTGGATGTTTGGGATTTAAAAATCCCCAGATCCTTTACAGATTCCTGCGTTGTTTATTTCACGGGTGATCCACTTGATTTCCTCAGAGAAAGCTAAAAGGTCCTTTCTCAGATTTCACCATGGAAGAGTTATACAAGCTAATATATCAACGTTGAGTTAAGACAGTGAAGCATACCAAATTACATAAATGTCTGAACACGACTACGATCGACGATTCAAAATCGATGCAGAATTAGAAACATTACTTTGAATTACGACTTTGTAAATATTGCACATTTAAAATCCACGTTATAGTTTGTTTGGAGGACGAATCAATTCTGTACAACGTTGAAAGATCTCAGAGAGCAAATCATGTACAGTGATGTGCATTCTTTGTATTCTTGGGTGCGAATATGCTCGATTTGCTACTGGTCATCCTGAAATATTGAGATCAACACATCTGCGTGGAACACATTTGCCAAAACTAAGGTTGGATCAGTTGCAAAGTGTTACCCCCGAGCAACGTATACTGTACTGTTCTGACACATTATTGCCAGGGCGAAAAAATGTTCCTTTATGCCGTGTGTATGCTGAAAAGAGTAATCAGGACCAACTTTGTGGCAATGGCCAAAAACGCGAACTTGCGTGAGAGTTGAATTGTTTCATGCTCTCGATCATGAATGGCAACTGTTAAAAGTATAAAACATTTTGCATTCTCCTACTACATAACAATATAAAAAAGATGACAATTCGAGTCGAGGTATTTTCCGACAAATTTTACGAATTCTAAAATTTAAACAAGAAGCTGTTGTTATTCTTCTTGATGTCATACTCCAAAAGGCAAAGAGACAATCAATAAAGAATAGTGAACTAAAAAAGCTCTCACTTTGGAACACATGAAAGATGGAAGACTATGAAGGGTGACAATCGTTTCGTAACGTCACGCAGATTGTTCGCGGGGAAAAATGCAATACTAAGCAGATCCAAGTCGTTAGTTTCAACTTGTGGAAATTGATCTTAGTGAATTACAAAGAAGTTGCAGAACTCACACTTCAAGACGTGTTTGGAAACGTCATCATCACAGCATACGTGAGAGTCAATGTCAGTTTGAAATTTTCCGATGAGATGAAACTTCAGTATGTACATCGATGACTATCGTAGCAATCACCCGGACACTGAAGTTTAGGAGCAGGGACCGACAAACATCCATCAGACACTACTTTAAGTTTCGTCTGTGACAATGAACCTGAAAGTTACGGATACTAATGCAGAGAACGACATAGAGAAATTGGTACAAAATGCAAAGCCGCTGAAATATTGTTCGAGTCGAGTAGTCAACATTAACGTCTAAAAAGAAGCTTTACAGTCTGGGTGAGATCAAGACTTCCGTGCGCAGCGGTTGAATCCACACAACACTGAATGTTTGCAAAATCACCAAATTGTCAGTCAACACCTTACTTTGCGACAAGCCTATCTCCAATCTAAATAGATCCAAGAAAAAAAATGTCATTGAGAATTCAAAACCTAGAAAAATGACTTCAGCACAGCAACAGAATTGGAGGCCCACTGTATTCTCTAAATTCAATTCTTAGTTTCATACACTTTCATCGAGAATGACGAAATCGAAACAGCAACCGAGTGAAGAACCCAATGCGGACTCAAGCTTCAATGAACTCGAGTGCAATGCTGTACGTTGCCAGCCGTTAGGCAGCACAACCTTTCGGCTCCTCTATTTCTATTATCGAAAGCGATGCCTTTTGTGTGCATTTCGATAGTAATCGATGCGGCACAACCGTTCAGCTTTACTGGCAAACATAATATCATGCGTGTACCTATCTATGGGACTCATCCACGTGCTCCCAAACCTCTCTCGACACCACCAGCTCATCGAAATTTACAAATCAAATAAGAGTACACGTTTACTTTGGAGTTGCCTGGTTATTGTGACTTTGAAAGTAATTGAATACGTTCAAACAATGACGCAAAAATATGAATGTGTTACCCAATACCAACATTATAGCCAGAACCAGTTTTGTCTACTGTCTACTGCCAGATAAACGAATGATAGATCTCTATTGTTGCCACCAACATCAGATGCCTCATTTTCCTCCGAATATTAATCCCACCGAGATGTTACACTCATAACAAAAGCATTATAATCATTGATGGATAGAACCGATTTGGCAAAAACATACAAGCAGCAACGGTACGGAGAAATAATGCATCATCTTCAACTGTTTCATTAGAAAGCTGTAGAAGAAACACCTACATCTTTGAGAAATTTGAAGACTGTCATGAAAAGCAAAGAAGAAGAAAAGCCGCAAAGCAGACATATACAGAGGGATTAAGGTAGAAGAAACAAGAGAATAGTTTCAAACATCGCCTGCTACTCCTCCGAATGATGACAGCTTCTGACACCATTTGCTACTCCAAGAGGAGAATAAATGAAAATGATAATGGCGACACCTTACTCAACAGAAAAATTAACGGAATACTGGAAGACAGAAGCGAATACAGAAATCAAGAATAAAATTACTCAGCAACTGATGACTAACTACTACTACACGTATTGCTCATTGGACATGTCAAGCATCAATGTGATCCAAACTGATATCAAATGAACATCAACTTATCAGCAGCATCAAACTTTGGGTGACATTTTGAGGAGCAGAAATAGCAAAACAGTCAACTATATCATGGAGACTAGTATTACTAGCATCTACTGCAATACAGCCCATCCTGTTGGTTACAGAGGAATTCCAACGATTGCATCGTGTTTATAAAACCAAACTCAAAAGTGTACGTCTGCAAGATGTGCAACATTGTTTACAAGAACAATCGACGTCCACGTGACACAAACCCATTGGACGAAAAGTTTCCAGAAGTCAAACCAAAGTAGTTGGTATCGGTCAAGAATGGCCAGCAGATTTAACTGATGTATTTCATTTCGAGGCGTGCAATAGCTGCTACACATGGTTTAAACCTGGATTTTAAACAAAGTGGTGGTATTCTCTGCGATTTCAAGTGGGCAAACGCACCAAAATGCTTAACGTTACTAAAATTCATAGTAAAAATAGTGTCTTGGAACAATTTCAAAGAACCTTGAAAGAACGCATACAAAACTATTTTTCACATCGACATACTTTAAAACACATTGACGTGTTACCACGTCTAGTAAATGCTTACACTTATTCGTAACATAATAGTATTAGATGTGCACCCGAAGAAGTGACCCTTGAAAACAAAGCAATCGTATTTAATCGATTGTTTGGAGCGTAATCTACCAGAACAAGAAAGAAGTGTTAAAGACCGGACTTTGAGTTCCGACTGGGAAAACACAACGCACGTTTGAAAATATTTTACCTATATGGATCAAAGAATTGTTTCTTACCACTGGACATGTAGATGGATGTGATCCTCTTGCCTATAAATTGGAACATATGAATGGAGAAGTGTGTAAAGGAACATTTCACTTGCCGAAGTTATAATGAGTACCCAAGACAGAAGACGACGTGTACCATATCGAAATCATTCTCGATCGAAGGACAGGTACAGTGAGCAAACGTTGACTGCAAGAAGTGAAAGTGTCTTGGAAAATATATCTACCAAGTTTTGATTCAGGGACTGCCGCTTCACAAGTCATCGACTATAAAAATAAGTAGAAGTGACCACCATTTCGTTACAGTCAACAGCTACCTCTCCTTCTCAGAGTTATCTTCCAAAACTTCAAAACCAATAGTTGTGGTTGTGATGAACGTGTTCCTAATATCAATTCGTTTTTGTTTTTTTTTTTCCTGCCAAAGATGTGTTGCTTCACTGGGGTAGTGCTTAAATAGTTGAGTATGCAACAAGGGGACAAACAATTTGGGGCAATTTTACTCAGTAGCTGTATTGGTTATCTTCTTCCCAGTCTGTCCTTGAAAAATACTACGACAACAACAACAACTTCAACAACATCCACCCAACAGTTTTTTGACTTACAACAATAGTCCTCTTTTTTAACACTTGGAAAATCATACTCCTTTGACCACGAGTGACTCCTCAGAAACCAGAACCATTGAACTATCAACAGCCAATTTCATTTAACATCATCTAGTAACAGTTCTACGGATGTGTTTCCCAACAACATCATATGTTTTTAGCTCGAAAGTACCCGAACCCATACAATTAGATCACGAAGCTCATTGGGAAGTGGATTTGGTAGAAATCATGCGTCACACACAAGGCCTGAATATCAGCGGAAGCCAAAATAATTTCATCGTTGACAAGTTCAAGAACAGTTGGGCAAAAATGCCCCCGACGTGTACATGCTCATAAAACCATCACGAGCCAGTTCTCAGTTTACCACCTATGATATTATTTTAATGCTTAACATCTTGTACAAACGATTTCAGCTATTTTTAACGATTGGGTTGGCAACGCACTGGAGAAAACATGTACAGATTGAGCACATAAATATTCTCATTGTCTAAAAATGGATGTTTATGACGACATATATTTTGTCTTGGCTTGTTTTGTATATTGACTGGATACACTGCTCTCGTTCCTAAAAGACATTTACTACAACCAGTTGTCTGTACTACACCTACTTTCGCTACCCTGTAGAAATGAACAAAGGACTGTGGTTGAGTACAATGTGGTTAAGAAACAATTGTGCTTCGTTACTGAGAGTCATTCCTTTCAAAGTGGATTCTTCTGCATCATCGACAAACTTCTAAAGAAGTCTACGCGAAAGCAGCACAAAATGTGTTGCTTGAAACTGGAAACTATATGATCGCCGAGTCATCACTATAAATTTCTCTTCACATTTCTAGCCAAGGCAATACGCCTTTATCTACGCCACACCCCAGAAAGAGAAGTCATTCAGATTCTTAAACACGTTTAAAAAATAAGTAAAGAACATCAGCGGTCAGAGAATTGGATGTTTTTGATTGCTAACTTTAAACACAAAGGGAAACAAAAAATGATGCAACGAGATTCTTGTGAATGTTCAAGTCAGAAATTGATCTGTTTTGGCATGCCATAAACGATGATGACGATTCGAGAAACCCAATAGGTAGAAGTTAATCATGTGTCATCTTTGACTACCTAATCATTTATCAAATTTGAAATAAAAGGAAAAACCGAAGATTACTCCAATCTGAATAACAGCCATATTTATCTGAAAGTCAAAGTTCTCAAAACAGACAATACCAAGACTTTAAGAGCGCCAGGACTAAGTGTTCGCGCGATTTCTCTTGACTGTATTCTGTATTACATTGTACTTTCCTCCACGGGAAACATTCCTCCAAATTAGTATGTGACACAGAACAATATTCAAGAGAAATCACACGGAACTAAAGGAAACGTTTTCGTTTTAATTTTTGAACATAGGTCTAACATTAATCGAAGATTAGAGATTATGTATACATACAGACTTTACCCAATCCAATGCAATGCATTATTACAATAGGGCAGAAGTGTTAATAAGTATTATTGTGGAAGGCAAAGACATACACAAACATTGCAAACTGGCAACGATTGAATAGTATTTATTTTCATGAGGTCTGGGTGACCGTGGAATGGATTGTTTGTTTTTTTGGAAGTATTGGATGTTATTGTCCATTCCTAGGACGACCACGGCTTGCAATGGACCTCGCTATGGCACAGAGATATTTCTGTCTGATGGAGAACAAGAAGCACTCGACCTCCATCTTCTACTCCTCCAACTCTTCTCTCTTGTGTTTTTTGTTGCTGCTGCAGTTGCTGCTTCTTCAATCTTAGGAAGGTCTGTTACCTTTCATGCTCTTCTCTGTCTTTCGTCTTCTCTTTCCACTCTTCTTTCTGCATCATAAATTCCTCTCTGGCGACGTCTTGACGAGGTTCATGGGCCATCCTGAAGAAATGGTGTTCATCTTCTCCGTCTTCGTTTCGATTAGGTGTTGCATAACCATGCGAATGTGTACCAGGGCTTCACTCAATATTGCAATCTCCGATGGCATGGTAATGTCAATAAAGCAACGATGGGTAGCAAGACTGTCTGTCTGTCTTAAATTAAAGTCGCGTTCGGCCTTTCAGCCATTTACAAATATTAAATTTACGCACGGCATGCTACTTAATGTATCGTTGGTGGGTACATTTTCAGCGCCCACCGACCCTTTAATGTATGCAGTGCATACTACTCAATTGGATGTCTGGAAGAGGCCACGCCCTATCGCCGCAGGTTTATCATTTATCCAGAGATCCATGCCTAGAACGTTGACAATTTACGCTTCATTTAGAATGTACATGATTTGTGCTTTAATGTAGAACGAGAAGGAGATATCAGTGACATAATATCGGGTCTTGCCCCTAAGTTACGCATGCACCTCATACGTTAGTCTTGTTATGAATTATGATTTGTTTTAATCATTGTCACCTTGTGTGGCTGGGCCTTATGACTAGGGTTTATAACCATATTATACCATCTAATTTTTTTTGTGGAGGTTTAATGATTAGAAGATATTGGTGCATTTCCTTACTATGAGGAAGCCTTGTTTGTGTGGAATTTTAGGGCCTGATGATCTGGGCTTATGGTCACCTTATACTGTTTTCTCGTGTAAAAGTTTGGCTGGGTCGTTTTTCGAGCATTTCTCCGATACCAATTCATGGAGGTTAGAAGGTTAAAGAGATGGGGGGTTTTTTTTAGAGTTGAGAGAGTGGGTTAGTATATAGGAAAGCTGATTGGTTAAGCAGATTTGAATACGATATGTAGATTGTTTGGTGTTAGATATTTATCGAGATTCGAGGTCATATAATTGTCATAAAGGCGGCAAAATTGACTGATCTTGTATTAACGACCTAAGCGGCCATCAGGCTATATACGTCCACTTGCTGAGTGGAAAAGGAGCCTATACTCAACAATATTTTATCCCAAAGTAGATTAAAAAGGGTGCACACAGCTCTGTAATACATCGTCGCGTGGGAGTGGAGCCACCACCCGGCGAGCTACCCCTAATATGAGTGGAAAGCACGCTCATTCGGGGATTTTAAATGTTAATATTTATTTATCGTGTGCAGTGCATGCCCAGGCATTTAACAGATCCATCAGCAGCAAGGCGCAGAGACTGCAGTCTACCGGGGAACTATGTCAGTTGGCAGTTGTTCACAATGTGTGACATGGTCTGCAGAGCTCCACAAATGTTAATACACGCACCGAGTGCGTCTTAATTAGTGGTCACGTGTGAGATTTGAAACAACCACAGACGACATCCAGTTCAGCGTGCTAAGCACAGGTCATGGGCTTATGTTTTCGGTTTGCATTTTACACTACTTAATAACATGTTTGGGCGTGGAAAGAAGGAAAGGTTCAGCTGGAGACCCTTAACGTCAACTGAAATTTCTGAAACGCCAGCACAGGTTATAGTGGTCCCATTCTGGCCAGGTTTACCTAAATCGGGTAATTCATATCAAACAGTAATGTGTTAGCTACTTATTTAATTAGGGCAATCAAATTAGTCTCAAATTTGATTTCCAATTCACATATTGTACATAAATTCTCCAAAATTGATACCAGTCCCTGAGTATATGCTGCTCATTTTGATTTAATATAATGCATTATTTCTCATAATATAGTTGAATATGTCGGCGATGGCATCATTTAGATCCAATCTGCGATATTAAAGAGAATTATCAAACGGGGTTTTCAAAAATGCACAAAGGAAACCCCATACAGTCAAGCAATTTTAATCAGTTTGCCGCTGGAGACGTTTAACTTAGCTACCTCTTCGGCGGAGTCCTCCGGCAGGCGTATCAAATCCATTCGTCATACGTGCTTCAGTCCCAGGAAACTGACAGGATACTCTAGGAAGGTATTCTCTCCTGGTGGGCTGGACACCACTGGTAGTCTGTTTTTAAATCCAGGAAACATCTGGTATAGGCCAGCTGGCCTACTCTCCTAGATCAACTGGATCGCTCCTTTTATTCGCACAAGGTCTGCATCTCATAGCTGTATCTGAACGGTTTCCTCTCTGGACTGCTCTTCCCTGGCCTGCTACATTCGTGGAATTGCGCCCGATGCGTTGACGTATTTCACGATGGTAATCCGCTCGTTTGTACAGTCGGTGGAGGGGGTAGGTTGCAGCATCTGTGTGCTAATGTCACGTTCCTAATACCTCTCCTCTCTTTCTACCACATCAAACACTCCGATGCTGATGGCTGAATGACTGGTGTCTGACTGGAATGAAATGGAATGAATAACTGGGTTGCAAGACGTGAACGCGCCACTTTTTATGGTTAAAGCACGGACATGAAGGATAAATTTCCTCCGATAAGGAAAATACTATCAAAATCAGCTTAGACATTGTGAAAGAACATTTCAATAGAGTTTGTTTTTAACAAAACACATAATAGCACAATGTTATAAAAATTAATATGCTTAATATGTAACTCAGACAGGAATACTAAACTAAACGACAAATGAACGTATTTCTAAGGTTGACAACGTTGAGGAGTCAGACTTGACATCCAATGATCTAAGTCAGTGTCATTTTGCCATCAATACACAGTACCTTTCTGAACTTACGAAAAGAGATAGCAATAATGCTCACAAAACTAAGATTCTATTTATCATCGTGTCTACAGCACTCACGATCAAAACAAGTCATTAAATGTTCTGAGGGAAATTCAAGACCGCTTTTTTGAAGAAAAAAAAACAAACTACGAACAATATTTCTGCACCCAATGGAATGAAATCGTTGTAATCTCGCATTATTGAATTGTTTTAGATACAGCATTTTGTCTCATAAAGTCGATGATATCGTCGTTCCGAGAATGCATTGCGTAACCGTCTACTTTCCGAACGATCACAGTGTGGAATATTTTGAATCTTATATTCAAAATATTCCACACTGTGATCGTTCGGAAAGTAGACGGTTACGCAATGCGTTTCTAGTCGATGGCTGTCGTCCGTGTTGATGACATGGTCTTGAACATCTTTAGGTTTTCGATATAGAAGTTCAGTTTTAACATACACCAAAGGATTCCAACAAGCAATGTACGAAACCTGAGTCAGAAGGTAATTAACTTCCAAGAGATCCATTTATTTTACTTGTGTTTTGTTTATTTGTCAAGGTATTGATAGATCATCAGTTCACACCAGGCTTATTTCTTGAAATTATTTGTGAAGTAAGTTCTTTCATGGTCAGTTTCTGTACCTTTTGGCAAAGTACTTTCGTTGCGGTTTGTTTTCAGAGAAGTCAAGTAAGGATTGGTCACGCAAGTCTTTATGCCACTTTCTTAAAATCGTTTCTTATGAGATGAAAGTCCATGCTTCTAACCGATACACTTTCAACATTTCTTCATGGTTCGTCAGCAAACATACGACGCGTTGTTTCTAAGAGAATGGATTTGACATCAATAACAATGTTCCCTAGTGAGGTTTCTCATTCTGTCAGCCAAACCAGCAACAAGATATTAAGCAAAATGTTGTTATTGTTCTGGCCATCTTGGCATCATGACTGTCTCTTCTTTGTCACTTCTGGTTTATGACTCTTATGATTGTTCTGGATAGAAAACAATCTCTTCAAATATCTCCATATAGTCTTCATGTTCCATCTGTTCTTTTCTTCTAATCTATGGTCACTTCTCTCATATCGTTCATATTCCGAGTGTAGTCACATTTTGAATACAACATGACGTTCAATGTTTTTGTTAGGTCTACATCAAACTGAAGTTTCCCAGGAAGTTGGTCCGATTTCATAGGGCGGAAATGTCCCTCGTAGATGCCTTAATCTGGAATCAAATCAATTTCTTCCTCTCAAAGAAAATCGTTCTTCTAAATATTGGCTCGAAATCTATTGCTTGTTAGAACCTAACTGTGATAATGCTTTAAACAGTGTCAAGTAAGATCTGATGTAATTTTTGGGCAAAGTTAAGTTCAGATCGTATGGTACACAACGTTTGACCGTCTCGAGTGACTTCTATCTTGGACACATTGACGTGTTGAACTCAGAATGGTTTTGATCGATGGCTCCGTTAAAGACCGCAATGCTCATGATGCCAATGAACAAACCATTTGGTAGCTGTCCTTGCGAAAATGATCTTTGATCTTGGATCCGAGTCCAGAGGCAATGGTGAAAGCTTCAACATCTGCGCGTCCTAAAGAATACTTGGCTGTGGTTCTGCTCAGAATTTGACTGATGTCGTTTACCACTTTAGGTAAGAGCTCTCGCGACACACATAAAATCTAGATCCTCTGATATTCGTTTTGTATTCGTTAGTATTAGTCTTCAAGTGGAACACCGTGCTACTTCGATTTGGTCACGGGCGTACGTCGAATCCATTCAACAAATACCTGTCTCTAGACCACATGTCAAAATGAAAACGATCTATTATTTCTAAACGTCATACTTTTATAATATTCTTTTGGCGGTCGTTGAATCCAATAGTGTGGTCTACATCATCGTCTGTAACTAACGCTATGTCGTTGAACTTATCCAACGGTTAAACTCATCTTGCCCCTAGAAACGTTTGTCCACATAATAACATTCCTTTTTGTAACCCCATGGACAATGTTAACATAGAATTTCCTCTTGTCCCCAGATGTTTGGTGTTGTGTGGCATGATCCCCAAACTGTTATGGTTCTTAGATTATTGTAACCTAGTCGATGATCGACCACGATATTTTGCCTGGATCAAGCAAACAACAATATAAAATATGAAATTAATAGATGGAATAACAGAGATCTGAGCAAAGATATAGAAGAGAACAACACGAGCCCCCGTATGTAAGTAACAATTTAATCAATTACATAAACAAAATAAAATTGAACCTGACATTTGAATGGTACACTTTCTCTTAGAAATAGAATTACAAATTTTATGCGACATGCAACTAGCTCTTCTCTTAAACCGATAAAACAAATTTCATCAGATAATAGACTTAATGACTGAACTCAAATTGCACGCAAGTCAGCATAACCTGGATGCTTCCGGTCCTTTACAAATCACTGTTGGTAGCAGGTCAGCGTCTCTCTCTCTCTCTCTCTCTCTCTCTCTCTCTCTCTCTCTCTCTCTCTCTCTCTCTCTCTCTCTCTCTCTCTCTCTCTCTCTCTCTCTCTCCAACCACTTTGGGTCTTCAACCGTAGGTTAATTGTAGTCTGCACTCCTCCCCACTGTTTGGCACATCTATGAAACTATTGTTTCCTATTTAAAGAAATATAATAAGGAACCTAAATATTTGCCAGGTTCTACGTTTCCTGGGATAGAACAATGTTGCCACTATTTTTACATTAGATTAAGGATTAATGGTAATTCAGCAAAACTAAGCTATTGTGCCCAGTTCGCAACCAGAAGCTGATGCGCAGTCATATTAACATGAAATTAATATCTTTTTCCTAGCTGCTAGCACCATTCATAACTGGAACCGTGACATATTCGACCACTTTGATAACTATTAGTCCCACTGTGGGCTATAAATTACTAGCCGAACGATGTTGGTTGACACACGCAGATTTTCTCTGCTAAGAGACTTAATCACAACTTAATTACACAAATGAATTAATGGACATCAAGTCTTGTCTTAACTACTTTACTTACTAATTAGCGATTCATTGATATAGGCATAGTAATATCAATTCTCAACATACATTATACATATCATTTTAGATATCTCTAAGTATATATGAAGTAATTCTCACAAATCGTATCAGAATAATGTATGAAATTCATATAATACATGATTTCTATTACATCTGAAGGAGGTAATTCGAACAAATTCATATCAATTCGAACACATTTTATAAAAAAGTACTTAAAATATCCAAGGATTTTTTTCGATTAGTCGGTTTTACCAGAGAGGAAAACTTCGGAAATCGTATTTCTGTAAAAATCAAACCCAATGCTAATTACGAACTGTAGAGTGGGACCTAATTTAATGAAGTGGTACAAGTGTTACAAAGCATAATGAAATAATGCCTAATTAGTGAGAAACTCTCCTATAATATGTCAACTATTATTACTGAACACTTTCAGACATTGTCTGATTAAGAAAAGAAAAGTAAAGATTGAACACTCAGATGTCCATATGTAGCAACCTTTGCCCAGAAGTAAGCAGAAAAAGGACTCAGTAAGAAGTTTTACATGTCTGCTTTAGCGCTAGTATGCGACTGTACGTTAAAAACAAAAATGCGTTTGTAACTTAATATTTCTCTCACCATCAGAGATAAAAAGATGGAGTTTAGGATTTGCAAGCATATAAGGCGGATTAGATACTGATTGATAGTAGATTGGACTGGATCAGGAGTTCGTATAGAGGCCACACTGATTCGCTACAGGATTGATCAATGAACTGATCATTGACTTCAGCCACAAATTAGTCA
>JAECUM010096264.1:0-28249 GCA_016617855.1 Megalonaias nervosa
GAAGCAAAGAGAAATTATATTTTTCAATTCATTGTAGTTCTAAAATATAACTTTCCATGAAACATTTTTTACAGGATTCATTAGGTCTTGTAAAGTCCAGCGTATGTGTAAACGTTTATTGCCAAGTTTCTTTTTTTTTTTGGTGGCTCCATCCAGGTCATCGAACAAAAGCCGAATTAATTCCCTTTGTCAACATTTTCATAAGAGTTTATATTCCTCAAATTGTTCCTGTATTAATAAAAACATAATATTATTGCACTACAGATTCCATTGTGTTTATAAATTGTAAAACGGCACGTTGTCACAAATAATGTTTACAAAATATAGAGAGATGTACTTCTTGGTCTCAATCAGGATTCTGTAAATGTCAAGAACATTAAAGAAAGAAAGGAATTAATTCGTTTATACCTGAAAAATATGCAAATTCTATTTAATGCTACGTTTCCTTGAGAATTTGTTCTTGTTTTATTAATTGCTTTGGAAGACTGAAGGGCAGTTTAAAAGATTGATCAAAGATCGAAGATCAAACAATTAACCAAAGAGAGAACATATTATTTGTAACATTATGAATTGTCTCGTCATATGTCCTTCACAACAGGTGATACTCAAGTGTTATTAGATAGATTTACATAAACCTTGTGGACAAAAGGTTTTAATTATTTATCCGGCATTTGCTATGATATACTGAATGTCCTATAATTTATGACTAAATGCTGCAGACTGATTTAGTTGCACTTGCAACACTAGCATTGTATATACATAAACGAGTTATCTCTCTCAGACACACATATGCACGCACACAGAAATATACACGTAACGATCGGTCTCCTTTCAAAGAAGCTGACAAAGTACATTTACTAATCTAACTCGAAGTCTGGCTACACTTCACAGATGCAGCGCTCTTTTCTGGATAAAATGGAGAACATCCTGTGTTGGACAACTTAAAAAATTAGAGATCATTTTCCCTTTAACTGCTGGATCAGCTAGGCTTAGATATTATGAATATAACAAGCAGAATTAAGTCTTGATTGAGTTCATTATATAGCTTAACCTACATTGTACCATTTTTACATATACAGACACTGCAACAATGAACCAACATCAACATTCTCTATTCTTTCATTTCCTAAAAATTCTGTTGTCTTTCCTCGTAGCCTGTACAACATTAAAATATTATTCTCTAAACCGCAAACATATTTTACTCAGAAAAAAAGCAAACATTCATATGCTTAATAATAATAATAATAATAATAATAATATTATTATTATTATTATTATTATTATTATTATTATTATTATTATTATTATTTTGTAATCTCTGGTTTCAATATACTTTTTTACCAGCCATCTGTTATCCAGCTTGTAAGAATGGAGGATACTGCAGATCTCCTAATGTATGTCAGTGTACCAGTGATTACACTGGTCCAACTTGTGAAACAGTACATTAGTTTCCACTTTTGTATAACTTTGGCATAGCCGACGCATTCAAGAAAATCATATGTAATATACATTTCTTGTGTTCAATAATACGAATAAACAACCTGAACCTGTGAGAAAGAAAGTAGATTTGTCTAATTTGTCTTAATTCTATTTATGTGTGAGACATTAATTATAATTATATAGTTCTAATTCCTACACAAATATGCGGCTAAGTTCGCCCACATCAATGAACATTACCGAACAGTTTTTTTTTTGTTTCCTTATTATTACTTTCTCTTTCGTCACCAGACATTCGTCCTGAAAGTAAAAAGATAAAAAAAAAAAATGTTAATCCTGGAAATAGCAAGTAAATTTCAGCTTCACTAGATATACGTCTATATTGATAGTTTTTTTATTCAATTAAAGACACGGTGAATGATAAAATGTAAGCTCAAGTCCTTTATTGGCACATTGCACAAAGTTGGCTTTCAGCCTTAACATAACATACCTACAGCACAACGAGAAGAGTATGCAACAAACAACAAAACATACTTATCAAGATCTGTCTACGATCTATCACGTATCTCTTTAATTTTTTCCATATCAATGTATACAATTTGCTACTGTATTGATTAATCCAGTCGATACATTTGTCAACAAATATGTTAAATTGTCTGAAGTAGGATTAATATTGTAGTATCGTGGCAACAGAATTCTATATTGGTTCAATACTTGATATACGAGTTAACCTTATATTCATCATAGACTCGATTCTAAATGTAGTCTTGATATTTGTATTGGTGCCATATATGGGAGATATGAGTTATATGATTGTTTTGCTGCAAGGGTTACTTCATACTGCTTACGGCATACAATTTATGGGTGACTACATACTGCATACGACATGCAATTCATGGGTGACTACATACAGATTATGGCATAAAATTCATAGTTGACTGCATACTGCTTATGGCATATATTTCACGGGTGACTGCATACTGATTATAACTTACAATTCATCACCATGACGTATAAGATTAGCTTCAAAATTCCTTTGCAAAAAATCTGATTTCGACATCTAAAATTAATTTGATTCGACGAAACTTGGGATGTAAATATCTGCATGATCTGTATATTTTTATTTTGTTGAAGGAATGAAAGAAGTTGTGTTCTCATAGTTTAAAATTGATTTTCTCCTTGTCATTGTGAACTGGGTCACACATGGCTTCAACACAATCAACACAACTGGTTCTAGAAGCAAATACTTCTATGACAAGCAGGTCGGACAATAAACTGGAAGTACCAACTATTGAACCATATAATATATTGGCTATAAACTTTTGTCCTGCTTTGGTAAAAAGAAACCCCACTATGCATGGTTTGTATGCGTACACAAGAAAAGACCAGTCTAAATATTCAAACGACTGTATAAGAATACCTGTTAAGTTCATAATAAATCCATCTGCAACAGAAATAATTACATGGGATTCGAATAAGCTAGAACCCTACTCATCGTTTTCCATATACAAAATTTATAATTCAACCAAGCATGTCAATTCTGATAAAATACGACTTTAAACTGACAAAGACACGATAGAATCATATATCATTGTACAATTTATCGGAGTACATGAAAATTTATGAGAAAACGAGCGTAACCATCTAGCGTAGCAAAACACACTATCTATCGAACACATGCCAGAAATAAAAGAGAAAATTATACAATTATTAAAACCTCTATGGAAAAGGAGACAGCATCATATACACTGATAAACTACTGGCACGTGGTGGGAACAACGGAAAACATGATTTAATGAGTTCAAACTGCCAGCACTTCGCGCGTGCCACAGTATGTTGTCGGTCGAACAAATATGATACAATCATCGGAAAGAGCTAAAACATAAGCAACGGGTAATGTTGTACGCGGCAACAGGGCCCATACTATGTTTGCTTTAAACTACAACCCAACTGCATCAGATATCCACTTACATGTACATGAAACCCACTAGCGAAACGTTTGAAAGATGTATCAACGAAATATGCTATAAACTTTAGAAACGACGGCAGAATAAGGGAGCATAAGTAGTACAGTCACTATAGATTATAAATATGCAGTTGAAGTCATCAGCCATCATGACATAAAATCATATAATTTTCGTTGAAATTACCCTACAAAACATAATAGAAAATGTATCCTTGACGTAAATTTAAGTACTATTACCAAACACAAAGTATCATTTTCTCTCTTACAGATAATGAAACCAGCCTTGTGTAGATCATAAAGCTGTATCAAGAAAGCCTGCATAGAACCGTAGAATCAAAGGCCGAATAGTGGACTACAAGAAATAACGCATACAATGGGAACTGGAGGACTGTAGCGTTAATGTTGACACGTTTTGAAAACTAGTCTCCTTGAACGTTGAAAATCGTTTAAAAATTTCTATCACACATAAATAAATACTGAAATATTGTTAGAGGAGGGTATTACTGACTAACAGTATTTTCAATTTGTCTTTTGTCACTTCTTGCATTTCATCCAACTCAGTAATAATTATAACATTCACCGGGAGAACGTTTCGCCGTTGTCATTCAAATGTAAAAGTCATCACTAGAATCAATACAGATAAATGCATTGTCATTATTCTTTTGTAACATGGACATTCAGACGTTTGTTACATATATATATATTTTAAAAGACAAGATCTTTAGCTTCTACAGAAGAATTATTTCTAAATGACATAAAAATAAACATACTAGGGGTCTTTTTTTATGAACTTTAGGATCCGGAATGCGTCAATACTCACATGAAGTGTACAAAGTCAATTGGCGACTAATGCAACAATGTGCCAAAGTGTTGAAAAGTAATTACGCAAAACATTCCTTGCTGAATACGTCATGGGGTAAGACGAAAGTACAATATCCGGTCCAGAGCTCAGAATCCTCCTCACCACTTCATACACGTTTATTCTATTTAACTTAAGTAAGGCATCGAAGAAGCAGCTCACTTATATTATTCCTTTTACTTTTTACACTGATGTTTTGTTGTTTTGGGTTTACCGCCATGTTTTAGCGCAAGATAGGCTATACTTGGCTGCAAGTATAACTGGTGGAGTAAGAAACACATAAAACACCGGGAAGAACCATCAACCTAAGGGAACTACTGGCAAGGGTTCCCACAGACCCACAATGGCCGAGACCGAGATGCAACTCACGCGTACAGAGTTGAGATGGCAGTGATCAGCAAAGGCATGAGCTTTAGATCACTTGGCCACCCGGCGCCCCTTTTACACTGAAGGCAATAAGATGCTACGTTATAATAAGTAGTATTCAGTCAATTGGAGATTTGGGGGAGGGGGGGAATGTAGCGTATATAGTCGTAACAGAACGATGGGCCCAGCCGGACAATTTATTTGCAATGTCTTCGCTTTATTTAATCTACATTATCTGGTGATTTATTCAATCTGCATCGTCTGGTTTTTATTTCATCATTGTGTCTCATTTTGTACCCATTTAAAGTTAAAAATAGTGAATGACTTAATGTGTGTGCGTATGATATAAATATAATAAGTAGTGCAGTAACAGTAAACTGGCGGGAAAGAACAAAGAGATTGACATGTAATAGCCCTTTCATAACAATACGGGCTCCAGTTTAATGTGTCCGTTTTAGGGGCAAAACCATTTTTCTGCTACTTTTAAAGGGGTTCAGTAATGTATTTTACACTGCAACCCAAAGTGCTCGGAAAAAGTCAATCAATGTAATTTTGTAATGTAGTACGTTGTTGAACCGTGATAACAGTCACATGACATTCATAATCTGACAGTCACAGAACAAATCCATATACCCTTAAGCCACATAATCACGTGACCCATTTAAAATGGAAATATGCTGTAAAGGCCTCTTCAGCTGACTGTATCTCAAGGGGAGTGAAAAATACCGGTCAGTGCATACACACGTTGATATGTGCATTTGTTGTGTTGTGAACAAATTTGTTTGCAATAAATGCAATGTTTTATGAATTAGGTGAGCTCAGATCCCAAACTACCAACACGCCAATACATGTTTGAGAGCTAATTAATCAGACTATAATTGTTAACTGTCTGTATCAGTTTCGCCTTAAGCGAAAACATTGTTTTGAATTTTGTGGTTTTGAGTAAATGTTTGATTTTGTCACATCGTATGTTTTAAAAATTCCATGCCTGGTGATACACACTCGACTGAGGCATATTTAAAGGCGGATGGGAAGTATGGGATACCAGTTCAGTACCCTAGAGAATATGGCTGGTCACAATGTCTAATACACAAAATGATTAGTTTGCCTTTCTTTAAATATTTTTAAATGACATTTTTAATTAATATATATAAACACGTAATCTCATTCTCACTGAAAATGAACATGAATTGTAGCTACTCTTTATATCTGTTTATCATTCTTTGACGCGTTCTCAGACATTTTTAATCTGATCTCACTGTCATTAAGATCTGAACCTTCAGCAACTATAGAAAGTTTGGATAAATAGGCCTCTAAGAACCCGAATTTTGCTACAGGATAAATATGTTTCCTTTGTTTCAGTGTTGATCTTATTTTATAAATGTCAAAAGGCTGATGAGCAGATCACATACTGTAAACTTTAGAATATAAATATTGCATACATTCAGTAAAATTTAGCACAATTATCACAAAAGTATTTCCCGATTGGCAGAACTCAATAAAACAATGATGCTATCAAGGTGAATTAGACGTTTAGAGATTTGTTACAAAAATTTCCCGAAAGATATACGTTGATGCAGTATTCCGATGTCCAGCATGTTGTTCTTACATTAAGAATTGACGAGCAGACGAGTGCAGGAGATATGCAACAAACAGAGACACAGAGAAGACAACAAGAGCAAAACTTCCGGCTAGTGTATGTATATGAATTCAGGAACAATGACTGGTTCTGAGTAGTTAATGGGGACGATATAGGGTCTATGGGTCTTATTGTTAAATTTAGTCGTTTGCACTATGGTGTCTATGGGACTTTAACATGGGTGGGACTGTCTAGGGTTCATGGGAATTTGACATAGGGAACGTATAGCGACAATGGATTGGGACTGTCTAGGGTCTATAGGAACTTAACAGGGGTGACGTCATGGTACTGGACACTGGCAACAATGTTTCAAGTGGCTGACATCAATCGGGCAGAACAGTGTGGCAAGGGGTTGACTTGAATACGCACAACTCTAGGTAGGGACAAATACAATAGAGACATAGACACAGAAACATGTAAAAAGACATAGAAATAGACAAACAAACAAATACACAAATATGGCAAGAGAGTAAATCTTTTCGAGGCAATGGAGTGGCCCTGAAAAGGGCCTTTGGTTTTCTAATTTCTTCTCCTCCACCAGCATCTTATTTTCTTCACTACATTCTTATTCTTTTTCTCATCTTTGTCCTCTTTCTCCTTCTCCTTCTCCTTCTCTTCCTCTTTCTTCCTCTTTTCGTTTTCCTCTTGTTTTTCAATTAATAATTCCATCTTTTCCTTTGTTTTTTTATCCTCTTCGTCCTCCTTCTCCTCCTTTTCCTGCTTGATTAGATCTTTCAGTCTTTCCTTGACCTTCTTCAAATTATTAATTTCCATCCTGAGTTTGTGAAGGCTATAGGTACCATACTCCAATCTAATCAAAAATTCCTCCACGATCCCCAGGTCATCCACTGCCTCTTGCAATGTCATCATTTTGTTCAAATGGTTGCTTGCCATTTTTTCTTACTCAGTGTTGAATGGCGCGAATGACAAAGGCTTCACTTTATATGTCTCAAGCATGGACGCGAAGGAAACCATCCCCTCTCACCAACTACCCATATTACCTACCAAACAATCCAGAGGGACGAGAGTGCTATAACCTAAAATAAATTTTTATACGAAATAACACCCTAATACTAAAAAACCACTATACTTTCTATCAAGACATAGTTGGAGAAGGAAAGTTTTTATCTACAAAACACACCATTACCTACAATCTCATCAGCAAAGGAGTTAGTGTTTATAGTCACACTACTCCACATTCACACAAAACAAATATGTTTTTACAGGGAGAAGGGTTTTTGGTTAAGGAAAACACACACACACACACACACACACACACACACACAAATGTACGCGCAAGCACACAAACAAAAACATACATATACACACATAATCATATGATTGGCAACTTGATCAGTCTCTCTTTTCTCTAAATGCACCTGCTTAATGATGACATCTTCCAGGTCTAGCCCCACACACGCAACGTCTGCTCCAGTCCTGCTGCCAATTCATGTGTGTGGTTGTGAGCGCAGAAAGGGGTTCAGTTGCTTCACTATCCCATTCCTCCGTTTGAGGAATAGTGAAGACTTCCCTCCTTCTAATATGCCAAACCCGTGGATGCTGTTGTCTCCTTACTTGTGAGGGACGCTGTGGCTCCCACTCTTGCCGCTCTTTCTAACTCCTCCTCCCAGTTTTCTGTCTGGGGGACAGAGGTTCTTGATAGTGGTTGTGGCTGTGGCTGTGGTTGACGTGGTGGTGTTGGTAATGACTGTGGAGGTATCCTCACTTTAGGATTGACCTCACACTGAGGCCTTAGCATTAGATGAAATAGGATCTTTACTTCCTTCTCTTTCTTCTTTTTCCTCTCCTCCTCTTCTTCAATCCTGGCTTCATCCTGGATTGCTTCCATAGCGAGCTCGTCTAGCAGGCGCCTGGCATACACCAGGTGCATTTGGAGTTCTATCAATTTTGAAATTCTACCCATGCTGATACGTCAACGATGGGTAGCCAGACTGACGAACGCTCCCATTTATATACCTGAAGCGGCGTGAGGGACTTGAGTGGCATCGTCGTACGCACGAGTCAGCCAAGGATTTCCTAACTGTTTGGCTAACACTTGCACTTGCGATTTATCTCCAGAGCTTTTAAACAAAACCACGTAATGAGCATTGAGACTGATGGTGCGATTGGCTTTACTTTGTTGAAACACATTTTGGGTGATGTAAATGACAATGCATTACGATGATGCCCTCTGCGCGTAAACCACAGCTTAATTTCTTCTTCGTCTTCTCCTTACATGTCGTCGAAGACGAACAGATGAATTTGACTGGGGTCAGACACAGTCCCGTCGTCTTCGCCAGGAGTGCCTTCCACAAACACGATAGAATCGCCTTGACTTTCTCGCAGGAGACTGCACGCCGATGGCCACTCTTTGTAACACCACACGATACATTGAAGTGGACGATCGATCAAATGATGTTTATGTTAGATCAAACGTTTGACAAATTCGCTTTTGCCTGAACCGCTCGGTCTAGCAATTAACATGTTAAACGGATGACGAAGATACAAGGCCTCCCAACTGGCACGATCTAAGTTTTCGTCGATGACTTTGAAAGTGGAGGAAGAAGGAGCAGAGACAGCAGAGGTAGCCATAGTGCAGAGAATGTCACTTTTGAAACGAAGACAGACAAGAAAAGAGTTTTTATACTTTTTTCTGGACACGTTTATTTCAAAACCATTTTTAAAATGGAACAAGAAAGACAAAAATATATAAAAGCCAAATGGTTAAGTGAACACGAAAGACAAAAATACATAAAGCCAAATGGTTAAGTACATTGATAAAATACACGTCAAAACGATCAAAGTGGAATATAAACAAGTCACTGTACCACATTTTTGGTGACGAAGGTGTGGTGTCGTAGGGACATTTTATAATGTTTAGAGAGTCTCATCACTTGGCACAGTCACACAGGTGTCCTCCCGGAATGGTCTTTCCGGGATGTCCATGTCAATGATGGTCCTGTCCTGAATGCAGTGGTTGTTCTCGGTGTCGGGTTCTTCTAATGGTACTGTGACTAACACAGGTGTAAAGGTCACTTTTTCACTGGACACTTTAAGTTCACGTTTTCCTTTGAATGCATAACACAAATCCTGGGCAATGTAAGCCACTTCTTTCGTCCAAGCCTCGAAACCAATACTTTTCCAGTCAGTTACATCTTTCCAGTGAGTGTAAGTCACAAACTATACACATATCTTCGTAAGCATCCGGAGTGGCTAAAATTTCACAAAGAAACTTTTCTTCAAAGAGGTCGAAAAGTTTGCAGATGAAAGCACAACGCTTTTAACAGAATGAGTTTCTCATGTGCTTTTAAAGGAAACACCATCATGTTTTTGGTGTTACCTCACAGTACAGATCGTACCAAGCCCACAAAGAATCGGCTGGTAAACGAAATCCCAGAAAGCAAGTCACTAAGACACACAGCGCACGACGACCCAAAATCATTGGATACAGTGCTCGTAAAAAGAGTTGGTAATCTACGAAGTCTAAATACTGTCATTGATTATTTCCACGGCAATCGTTGTGTCGCTAATGATAAAGGTCGTGGCATGGTAGCCAGTTTTTATACCTCTTTTTGTTGGAGATAATAAATGTACTTTTTGCACAGAACTGATCGTAGACCGTCGACGTATCCAAATAGTTTAGTCACTAGTTCGCACACCACACGTCGCACAGACGTTTCCTCTTCAACCAAGATTCGTTCGTGTATAAGAGTTTGGTAATCCTCTAACTTTTCCTCTGGAATTCGGTGTAGTATGGCTAGCCTGTAAGAAGTAGGATGAGTAGCAACCAAAGTCTTCTAATCCTCGGTCAGTTGAACAATATCTGACCACTAGAACGCTTTCAAATGAATCAGTCCTCTTATAGCATTCAGGTACAAGTGGTTTAAACATTGGTGACGTAACGGATGCAATTGTTCTTTGCGTTCTCTCAACTCCACAGGTAAACCACGAATGTTCTCTTGTAAAGTATCCATCACGAGATTAATGACGTCGTCCCACTAACGGTAGGTAGTGACAGTGCGGATCCCATCGAGCATGTTCCAGGTAAGCGGAATCTTTCTGTTTCCACTTTTGAAGTGACACACCGCAAATGAAGCACTTGACGTTATCACCTTCGCCCAAGTAGATAAATCCGGCTCTGGCTAATTTTTCGTGGGTAGATCCTCCCAGATATTTAGGCCATTTTCCTTGAAAGGTGTGGAAATGACTTTCAAAGTCGCAGTATTCAGACAAACGCACAGGGAACGAATATTTTCTTTCACAGGTTCATTTCGATGAGGGTACGGTGAAATCCGAAGTAGTTTGCTCAGGCATGGATGACATCCGTAGGTTGGTAGCTGCATGGTTTCACGTGGAGGATGACATCGACAATGAAAACCAGTTAAGTGATAATGTGTACAATAACGAGTGGCATCTCTTTCGCATCCCTCAGGTTTGACACGCACAACATCACTTTCCATGTTAGGCATTGTATTAGTGGTAGTAGTAGTCATAGCAAAGTTCCCATGATGTGGTACTGAATCGCTGAGGTTATACCATACGGCATCCCTGCCATCGCAAGGCACAGCATCGCACTCCACTTGAGAATCACCCAACTTGAATGGTGTCTGTTTGAAAGGATTAATCTTTCTCGCTTGGTGTTTGTAGTCACAATGAACTATCAGGCTTGGGTGTTTTCCCTTTTTATACTAGTTGTACTGAAGTCTCGAGCATGTAAATCTTTCCCTTTTTATGCCTAGTTTTCGAAGTCTTCCTTTGTTTCTTCCTGGACAACGGTACTACCTTCTCTAAGGTACCTTCATACATGTACCGTAGTGTGATGGGTGGAAAGGCCATGGAAAGGTAACGACAGTGCGGAGACCATCGAGTATGTTCCAGAACTGTTGAAACTTTATAGATACATCGATCCATAAGTAACCTCAGACCACAACTGAAATACTGTACTTCGTATCCCAATCCAGTCTCAGGTCCCAAGTAGACAAATTCTGTTCTAGCTAAAACATTCGAAGTAGGCAATCCTTCCCTATCCGTGGGCTATTTTCTAAACGTTTCCAATCGACTGGCACAATCACAATAGTCAGGCAAGAAGATAGGAAAATTGTATTGTTTGAGCTTGGAGTTCACAGTGGGTCCCTAGATTGATTCTTGCTGTGTCGAAGTCATCCTTCTTGTGGGTGACTATCGTCTTGGAACCATTTTTTATACCAGCGTGTCCGTACGACAAAGTGAAGTGGTTGGAAAGTCTGGTACACGATTTGACACACTTTTTCCAAAGGCCGACTGACGATTTGGTGTGTGGCTAAACGTACAATCTTGTGAGGTTGGTAGGTGGTCACTTTAAAATCTCGATCCTCTCCAGACTGCAAGGCTTCTTTCAATACCCCAAAGTTCACCACTTGATTGGTGCGGTAATTGAGAGTCAATCCTTTCACTTTACACTCGGTGTGCACTTCTCTTTGAGGGGTGCCGGTATTCGTAGCCGTAATTTTTGGGACCGCCACTAGCAAAGCTTAGAATCTTGTCGTCGGGGTGCTCGTCCGTCCAGGCTCCTAAACGGTCTCCTTCGATGTCAAGGTGACGTTGACCCAAGCGATCGATGTAGATGCAACTGTCCTTGTCAAAATACAGCACACGATTTCCGAACAGTTCTAAAGCTTCGTACAATTTTTAGCGAGCATGGACTGTCACGTAAGCTGCAATGATGACATTTCCAAATTCGTTGACTTGTACAAAGTCCAGTTCTTCTTCGTAATTGACCAGGATCAAGTCCTTACGAACGACGTCCACGTGTTTCATGTATTTGGTTTTGTCATGAATCATCTGGAAGTATGGGGAAAGGTTCTGTCAAATACTCCGTCTTAGGTAAACGCGGTCGTTGTGCCATTTTGTCCTACAAACAGTTTAACATCACCTTGGCAAACGATCGCCTTCTTTCGTTTTTCTCCACGTCGTCTAACGTGATGCCTTCCTGCTCCAAGTATTTCTCTTTGAATTTCTCTTGGCCTTCGGGAGTGTGACACCAGGAAGGATAGCCGCTGCCTTCTTGTTTCAGTTTCAAAAAGGCATCCACGTAGTCTGCGAAAATGCCTTTCCGAGTCTCGTCACCCTTGTGGTACTGTTTTGTCTTGGGAAAGTGGTAAAGTTCGTACACTTCTAACAGTTGGTATCCCATGTCCAGAGCTTTGAACAATTCCACGCTGACCCACGTTCCCGTCAAGGCGCGTTCTTCCTGGGTGTGCTGACAAGTTTGGTCTTGGTTGCACATTTTGGCACAAGTACGGCACAAGGGAAACATCAGTTTTCCTTGGCAATGGTGAGGTAAAACGGGATGGTACAAGTCCGTGGGAGGCAAGACTTTGCACTTGATCAATCCTTCGTATTGGCGAATGTTGTCCAGGTCGGTGTGTTCCGTTAGCAGTTGTGGGTGACCTGCGGGAAAGTGACAATATTTGCACACGTATGGATACAGTGAACACAGGTCCAGGTATTTGATTTCTTCTCCTTTCTCCTCGTCGGTGTGGTACAGCAAACAGGCGGCATTCGTCCGTCCTCCATACAAACTTTCCTCGGGTTCAAAGGGTCCACCAGCTTGTAACTTTCCACGATACGTTTAAACTCGGGATCTGTTTTCAAACGGTCATCGTACTCGTGTTCCCATATTTCCACCAATTATTACCTTACTGTTCTAACTTCAAGCGCCGCTGACAAGTGACCTAGTACAAGTCTTCAATGGTACGTTGTAAAAACTGATTTTTGGTGTCACGTTGAGGGTAGCAGATGGGACATCCATGAAATAACAAACGTTAACTCGTACACGATCTTAGGGTTTTCTAAGTCCCAACCATCCACCGAAAAAGTTCCGATGGTCTTTTCACCTCCTCCGTTTCGGGCGTGTTGGATCCATTTGTCTTCCTTGTCGCACAAGTAATGTAGCCAGCGTAGAGATTTGACCGAGTATTGACGTTTGACAAAATTGGTCGTCTGAGGGCGTATGAAAGCCAGGGTCTTCTTGGGCATGAATCGTTTGTGGTACACTAAGGAACATGCTTTGGCAATGGTGCAGGATTTTTTCAAAGGATCGATCCCTCCGTGTTCCATGAACAATTTTCGAAATTTTCCACAAGCACGCAGTAAAATATTCACGTCGGAACGACAAAATTTTAAGATTTCTTCCTGAAAGTCGAAGAGGTCCGAAGCGTGAGAGTGGTACCAAGCATAGAAAGCTTCTCGTTGTTCGGTGCACATGTTGTCGGGGTTGTAGTAGTGAGCCTCCGGCAAATGGGATTGAACGGCGTGTTGATTGGCTTCGGTATTGAAAAAGTGTGGCAAATAGCCTTTGGTCATTTCTGTCATTCCAAACGCTTTAGGTATTCGGCTCAATGGCATGGCCAAGTAACTCATCGAATCTTTAAACTGTACTTGTCCCATTTGCATGGAGATGATTTTGGCTCCGTTCAAGGTGGCTTTAGGGTGTTCCGTGCCTTGTTCCGTATTGTATTTCGGAAGAAACTGTCCATCGTATCCCGAAAACTTGTGAGCCATCACCGTGGTATAGCGATGACAATCTCCATAACGTTCGATGTCCTCTTGGCTCCACGTCTCATCGATAGGATCCAAGATCCATTAGGCGAAATCTGCCAGCGTGTTAGTTCCCCTAAAGATTTGTTCACGTACTCCAGGAATCTTACTACAGTGAGGGCAATGGAAAAAGATAGGTTCTTGGATGCACTTCTTGCACGCTGGGTGAGCCACGCAGAAATTAGGAATGCTAATACCAGTCTCTTGCATGCATTCGAAATAAAAAAAGATGAAATTCCCTTTCTTCTTCTGGTCATCTTCTTCCTCCTCATGTTAAGGTTGCTATTTTTGAATATAGCATTCGTGCTCCAAGTCTACGATTTGGCGACAAATCGGGCATCGTTTCTGTCCTGAACATACGTGTGCCTTGGCACTATTGGTACGTATGCCTTGTCTACAAGTAGGGCACAATCTCAAGAGTAGGCAAGCACTTTTTTGCTGTGAATCTTACGTCTTCAGATGTTGTTGGTAACAGGCAGGGCTTACAAAAGTGCGCTGAAAAGTTGGGCAATTCACTGGTTCTTGTCCTTCGTCAAGACAGGGTTCAGAGGCCAAATATCCCTCACATTTCGATCCACAATGCTTGTGTTGCTCTCGATCGTTATAGCCATAGACATATTTCTCACAGTAATAACCGTATCACAGGAATCCAGTGATACATACTGGTAATGGTATCGAAATGTTCATCGTGATGATAGCCGTAAATGTATTTTCCACAACAGAGGTCTGCGCACTTCTTGAGGGTGTACTTTCAATGTGTAACGTGGAGCTAAGTCGTCTTGTAATTTTTGCATTTCAGGAATGCCACAGTGTGTGTCTTTAGATAGCCCTGCTTGCTGTAACATTAGTTCTGCTTCTCTTCGTTGTTTGGTTCGGTCCGATTGTCGAATGTTCTCCCAAGCTCTTTTCTATTCTACCGTGTCATTCTTGTCGGCATGCGTTCGTCCCACCACTATAGCCGTGGCTAAACACATCTGGTCTTGAGGATTGTTAATTTGGACGAGGATTTGAGCCAAGATTTCAGCTACTGTGCGAGACGATAGGTCAAGTTTCTGCCTCTTACTTTCTTCTCCTTTCTCAACGATATGATACGATCGTTTCATCTTGATTGCAAAATGTCAAATGACTACATTTTAAACGTCATGGTCCAATATATATCAATGTAAGGTCAGTGTCTTCCCTATATAAAGAGTCATTGTCTTCCCTCAGAGAATTCTTTTCAATCTCAAGCCTACCAGAAAGATGGAAGAGCCAACACAAATCGAACTTCTGATGAGACCTTTGCGAGGTGTCATACGAAGGTTTTCTTCAGAGAAGCCGACGGACTAGTCCCCCTCCTTTCGAGATAAAAGTCAAGATACTTGCTATATCTGTCAGAAGAATGGGCATTGGTCTTCAGAATGTCCACAACGTCAAAGCAAGAGAAGCGTCAAGAGAGACAAAGGTCAAAATACCTGTTATCATTGTCAAAAGAAAGGACATTGGTCTTCAGAATGCATTAAGAAACAACAGGAGCAGGAGGCAGACAGGGGTTCCGAACAGGAAGAAGAAGAGATACCCTCCAAAAGGGAAGAACCCAGACAAGTTAAGAAAGAGAAGAAAAGAAGACGAGAAGAAAGTGAGGAAGAAAAGGAAAAAAACCGTGATAGTGAAGAAATTAAAAAAAAACAGTGAGTGAAAAGACAAAGAAGAAGAAATATGAACTTTTTAAAGCGATGTATTGTGACATTGGATTGAAAATTTTTGCAGAGAATAGACCAGAAAGAAGAATATGTCTCTTTGTTTTGATTTCTATAATAAGGACCTACACTTATGCACTCACACACGTACATCATGGGAATAAAAGGGATTTTGCGTTTTAATTGATTATGGCTAACACTGAGTAGTCTCTTTTCTAGAGAGATGGGTGGTCCTGAAAAGGACTGTTGGGTGTCTGTTTGTTTTGTTTTTTTTTTTTTTTTTTTTTTTTATAAAAGAAAACAGCTCAGGAACGGGAAGTAATGAGATTTAACTGCCTTATCCCTTTGCCACGGTCAAGATCTACATCTGGACCTGCTACTGTCGATGATTTGGTAGAAATCACTACTGTTGGTATCTCAGGCATAGTAGGTGTGTGGACGGGGTTGGACTGTTTGGCTCGGGGAAAGTCTTTTTCTTTTCGGTCGTATTAAAAAAGTCTGATACATTTGTTTCATACTCCTTATCTCTGCAAAAATGTCTAAAAGAACTGTCACCGTTTGACTTTCACTGTCCTCCTTCTCTCCTAGACCTTGTTTCGTCTCTGCTTCTTCTTATTCCTGTCGTTTCCTTCGTGCCTCTTCTTCTTCTCGCTGTTGCTGTTGAATGCGAAAGGCTTGTTTTGCTTCTTTCTGCTGTTGCGAAAATTTCACCAATTCTTCTTTCTGCCTCTGTCTAAAATCCTCGTCGTGTGGTAAGGAAGGAGAAGGCGGTGAAGGTACTGGTACCGGAACAAATTCTTGTGAAGAAGAGAGAAACTCCAGTAATTACCAATTAAAATCGGTCTCTTCTTGAAGTAGGACTGTGTTTGCTTTAGTAGCCGCTGCTATGGTATTACTCCTCGTCTCCACGGCCGGTGCACCCCAATTGTTGTCTTTTTAGTTTCCGTCATGTTCTAACTCTGTCGCATTGATTCACTGCGCACAGACGCTAGCGCACCTATATAGGAATGTGACGTCACAGACAGCTCTTTTCGGATCGGAAGACAGACTCGACACTATGACTGAATTTTGTAACGCTTGTTGGGATTGGTGAAAGAACTCAATCCGTTTCGATCTGCTTTTCTGCTATAAATAACCGCGGTTCACTTAATTCCCTTCACCTGTTCTCATCACAAGACGTGGACTAACGTAGAATCGTTTACCCTCCTATCGTCGATGCTGTTCCACCCGGACTATCCCATGTATGTCAAATCATCATGGACAATTACCCAGATGACTGATACAGCCCTTTGGAAACGAAGAATCTATGTGGAGAGACAAGGCTGTCTGAAGAGAGTCTTAATCTACGGCCCAGAGATCAGACGAAGTTTGAGGAAGAGAAGAAAATCCGTGCGATGCCCACCATGTTAACTGAATGGTATTAACAGAAAAAGCAAAGGCCCTTTTCAGGGCCACTCCATTGCCTCGAAAGGATTTTACTCTCTTGCCTATAAAACGTTTTAGTCGATTTTTGGTGTGATAGATTTATGTTCATAAATCTATTTTTGTGTATTTGTTTGTTTGTCTATGTCTATGTCTCTATGCATGTTTCTATGCCTATGTTTTTATTGTATTTGTCCCTCCCTAGAGTTGTGCGTATTCAAGTCAACCTCTTGCCACTCTGTTCCGCCCGATTGAGGTCAGCCACTTGAAACATTGTTGCCAGTGTCCAGTACCATGACGTCACCACTGTTTAATTCCTATAGACCCTAGACAGTCTCAATCCATTGTCGCTATACATTCCCTATGTTAAATTCCCGTTAACCCTAGACAGTCCCACCCATGTTAAAGTCCCATAGATCACATAGCGCAAACGACTAAATTTAACACTAAGACCCCATAGACCTCATATCGTCCCCATTAAGTACTTTTCTGGTTGGTGACCTGTTCTTTTTGAATTCTTGGAGCAGGGCAGTTGTATGTGGATAAATCTTTACACGAGTTGTCAGCAGTTAGTATGCATCACAAAGCTAAGTCCCATTTATATGGACGCGCGGTTATCTTGGCTCAGGTTTGGTTAGGAGAAGTTACATAGAGTTTAATCAAACAAGGAAATTAACTCTGCTGCACATCTTTTTTTTTTTTTTAACCCTTTTTCATGCCGATGTTTCGGTCCTCCCTCAATGGAGAACGTTTAAAATTGAATTGAGATATAAAAAAAAAAACAAGTCCGCACTCATGTTTATCTTTTCCTATTTGATTCCAAATAAAATAATTTCAGACGTGTGAATTTTGTTACGACTCTAGGTCTTAAAATATGTAATTGAAAGGAAGTGAAGTCAACACTTTTAGAAAAATCAACAAATAATTTATTTCTCTAGAATTCAAAGTTAAAATTAAAAAGACACAGTATTGTGAATTAAATTCCAAATAATCCTAAAAGCCCTATTACAAGTCTAAAAGTATGGAATGTTCCGAATGAATTCTGAATGTCATGAATTTCCTGATGTACCAAGAGTCTTGAATTCTGATTTACCACAATGATGCAATCCAGAATGTCTTTGAATGAGGTCTTAATAATATCAAAGCAGTTTTTAGTCCCAAAAGTCAATGAGCACTTAGTAATTCCAATGAACAATTTAAATAAATAATTCTTTAAGAATTATATCGCTACAACTGCCAGTTCTGATCTTAGATTCACAAAGACTGATATGAAATAGGAAACAATAATTGTTTACCAAGCCCCTTTATATACAAACCCCACTTGGCCTGCGACGCATTAGATTGTACTGGAATTCCCAAATTTCCGCTGGAAAATTCCACCAAATTGTAAGTAAATTCTCTGTAGAACATTCTAAGATCGTAACCTGAGGTTAAGCCTTGAACTCCCATTTTAGTAAATATCTTATTTACCACTTATAATAATGACAAAAATCAGGTAGGCACAACCCTTAATTAAGAACAAAGGTCAAGCAAACAATATAAATTAAATATACATAAAAAATTGAATACTGACTATGAAATGAAGTCTAGATTATTTGATTGCCCACTCCCCTTACACTTACAGTATGCTCTACATACATGTTTTCATTCTAATGGATAAACCAGGTGTTTGAGAATACCAGTTTCTTCCAATGAGTGAATCTCGTTCAATAAAATATACCTTTGATCTGAGAGATTTATGCCAAGTGACGGTCTTGTAAAAATATTAATTAGTTTCAGTTACTGATATATGGTACTTTTGATAAACTTATGTCAAAACACCATTATATATACAGGTATTTCTCACTTGAAAGTTTCATAGACCTTTTTGATGTAATCACTTGGGGCCCCGGGAGGCTCAGTGTCCTTAAACGCTCGCCTTTACCAATCACTGCCATCTCACCTGTGCGTGGGTTTGAGTCTCGTATTCGGCCAATGTGGGTATGTGAGAAAGCTGCTAGTAGCTTCCCGTGGTCGGTGGTTCTTACGGGGGTTTCTTCGGGTACTTCCTCCACCAATTATACTGGCTGATAAATATAGCCTATCTTGTACTGAGCATTAAACCCCACAACAACAAAAACAACATCAACGATATAAACTCTCAAAGAGAGAAACCTTGAAGGGTATCATTGAAATCAGATTTTCAACACATGCTGTTGCTGGAGACGTATCTCTCTTACAATATGTAATCGTTTATGTGATACACGACACCAGCTCGTGTGTAGAAAGACGTATGACATGCCATCATCGCATTGACCAATGAAGTCACGTTTCCAGTTTGGGGAAACAATTTTTCCGGTGTTGCAATAAAAAGAAAGCTTTGTTTGGCGGAAATCGCACAGAGCCACTCATGAAACTTATTTAATTATTCTGAGTATTTTCAGGACAACACAATCTGTGCAACATTTAATGGAAAAGACGCTGTCATTTTATTGCGTTAGATATTTGAGACAAACTCCACAATACAAACAAGTCAATTAGCGTGCTAATGGGCCATTTAAAGTGTATTAAAGGTCAGTTATTTAATAATAATATTATGTCATTTGACCCTTCTGATGTCGTTAACTTACCATGGCACAAAACAACAAAGAAAGAGGTCTATAAATGGGTACATAAAGTTAAATTAATAGAATCTAGAATGTTTATCGGTGTAGGGTAGGAAAATTCCATCTGAGCGTCAGAAGACAGAAGAGTATTTCTTTTAAGTTTTTTTTTAAAATTATCTTGTATTAGTTTATAGCTAACGTAAATAGGTATTTACAAACCTTCCGTTGTTTACTTGCACCCGGAACCTAATGTGAAAAACAGCGACTCTCCGAACATAAATGAAGGGCCTGGTCACGTGATACAATGATGTCACTTGTTGTTGTTGTTGTTGTTGTTGTTGTTGGGTTTAACGCCATTTTTCAGCATAAGATAGACTAAACATGGCTGCCAGTATTAAAGGTGGAGGAAGAACCCAGGAAAACCCCGGAGAGATCCACCGACCTACGAGAAGCTACTGGCAAGCTTTCTCATGTACCCACATTGGCCGCAATGACGTCAGAGAATGGACTCAACTAACAAAACACTGTATATACGTCTGTGTTACGGTAGAATTAAAACATGTCACATGATGTGAACTATAGAATTTATCACAATAATTTTGTTGCAATCTAGACCTCAATGCCGATTTTTTTTCGAGATTGTTGATTCTTCTGCGTCGAGTACAGTGTAAAGCTGACATTGTAACTAGAACACTGTGTGTAGCAATTCTTACTCTGTATCACTCTAATACTGTAATCGAAATTTTATAATATGATTAACACAGGAAATCTCTCTTTACTCACATTTTGTTCTTATCTAATGATATAATAATAATAATAATAATAATAATAATAATAATAATAATAATAATGACGATGATGGAGATTATAATAATGATGACAGTTACAATATTGTCGCGATAATTGTTTATAATAATGACGAGGAGGATGCTACTTACAATTATGTAATTATGATTTTATTTTTCCTCTTTATAATGATAATAATAACCAAGGGCAGATCTAGAAATGTCGTCTAATGGTCATGGGGTGGGGGTGGGGGTGAGCTTAAACAAGTAGGGGAGGGGTCTCTAAGGAAGCCCCAAAGGGGCCCAGGGGGTAAAGCCCGAGGAAGTTCCTGCATTTTAAACATTTCCAGTACATCATTTTCCGACTGTAAATTTTTTTTCGCTAAGAATCTTTCCGGTTGTTTTGCGCTCATTGGCCAGAAGGTGCAGTTTAGCACATACAGGAATATTATAGAATAAGCTTAAAGTTCAAAACAAAGAAATGCCATCTTTGAATTTCTAAAACAATCATGGGAAGAAAAACGGATAGCCTTAATGGTATCAGTAGTACATTCGGACACACCAAAACTTATAAATTTACCTTTTGTCCAAGTTTTTCTTTCATATAATGTTATTCAATATTTCATTGGGTAGCAGATCAAAAGATGAAGATTTAATGAAAGTTAGTACCGAGACAAACGAGGTCATTAATGTAAGTTAGTACCAAGACAAACGGTGTCATTTCTGAAAACAGCTTTAGGATTGTGGTCATTAAAGCTGTTGGGTAGGCTAAGATGTATTAACTTTTGGAGAAAAAAATTAAGCACTGAAATTTTTTTTCTTGGGCATCAGTCTTCATGGTTGTGCGAACAATAACATTTTTCTAGGTGTGTAATTTTGTCGATTTGGATTACGATCATGTTTATTCCAGACGAGAAAATTTGTTCGTTCTGTCCTTAAATTCATGGTTCGTAACAACCACGAAATTCCAAAAATTGGCACCCCACGAAGAAAAACTAATTTACAGTATCTGCAATAAGTACAATAATTTATTTAAACAGTATCTTACGCAATCTTCAGACAGACACGTATTAACCAACATCAACGAGAATCGCCATCTCCTGAAACTATTTTCGGATAAAGCATTTGCTTTTACATCTAATCATGGATGTAAAGAATCAATTCTAGTGTACAAAATAAGAATGTTAGTATATGAATAACCTTTTCTGCTTACACTTAAAGTTCCTTCTGCATTTATATGGACACACGAATGACTTTAATCCTAAACTGGATGTTTTGTCCAGGATGTATGTGCATGTTCTTGTATCGACTTAGATAATTATTCCAAATACTGCCAGGCCGAATTTGGTAAGCGTGATCTAATTGTGTCGTATTATCTCTGCTAGCATCTTTGAAACAAAATTTACAATGATTTCAAACTACTGCCACAACTACCACCAAGAGCTGGACTTAATATAAATTAAAAAATTACTACCGGTTTAAGTTTCTAACGTTTTTGGTCCACGCCTGGAAAAACTAACCAGGTGATGTTACATAATGATTCATACACTGGAAAAACTAACCAGGTGATGTTACATCATGATTCATACACATTACACGAAAAGATTGATCTCTAGTCAGAATTTCAAATATTCAAGGAGATTTACCTACAGCAGGTGGGTGGAGACTGTCGATTCATAAAATTATAGTATCCAGCCTAGTATCTGACTTTTGATAATATTGCAGTATGCCAGGGTCTAACAGCACCTCACGACCGAACGTAGCAAACAATATCGAACAAATGAGTGAGGCTTGCTTGAGGTCGATGTTCACCCTATTTTTAAGGACCTCAATACAACAGTCCTTGTCAATTACAGGATTCTTAATCTCGCCAATACCACGTCTTTTGTCTTCCTCTAATCAAGCTAACGATAACACATTCACAGGACTGTAATTTTACACTTGCGTTTTCTTCTTTGCATCATATTTTTTTATTTATTAGTACGCATTTTCAAGCTGCAGATCCATAGTTCCTGCCACGTCCCCCAACACCGATTCCCCATAAAGTCGTTTATCAGCAAATTGTTACAGGAGGATAACCAGAAAATGTGAGCAAAGTTAACTTCCTGGGTACTGCCATTTATCTATTACTCTGGTTTCAAGTCTTACATAAAACTGCGTTGAAACTTACTTTAATCATTGTCTTTCTGTCAAAATAAGAAGACATGATATGCGTGACGTTTAATATCTTTGCATTGATTTCACGCATTGCGTGGAAAAATAAAACATTTTTCTTGTAGGTGATAATTTCATATGTCCATTCATAGATAGACTCCGACCATATGTTTGTATATATCATACCAACATAAGTTTACCATCACATAATCACTACCTCATCGCTCAGATTGGCCAAAAAGGAACAAATAATGCTACGTGCCATTAAATATTTATCAAAGCCTCAGTACGTACATGTGTATAAGACATCAAACATAAAGGAATAATTACAAAGTTTTTTGCAACAAGTATTTAGATTAGTTAAAATCGCATCATATAACGCCAAAAACTAGAGGTTATTAGTTCATTATACCAGCAAAGAACTATTTCTGTATTGACTTATGGTTTTGACAATATTTGTAAACAGTCGTTTCAATATTATTTTCTTCAAAAAAATTATTTATATTCATTGCAATGTTTCCAAGTACATTCAAATTTCCCTACACGCAGTGTGTAATCGATTTCATGAAGCCTGCAATACATGAAGTTGAATTCTTAGATATATCTAACTTACAAAACCGACCATACCTACACCTATACTGTAGACAGTCATCAGATAATTACATCTATATTGTCGACAGTCATTAAACAAATACACCTATATTGTAGACAGTTATCAAAGACATAATCTTGAAGTATTCCGTCAGAACTAACATAACGAAAAATTGCAAAACTTGTCATCTATAGACTTGCATTATACGTCTGTCATTTACGGCTTTTGTGTAAAGTTATTTTCTCTAATCTCCCCTTTTTCATTTATTCTGGAAGTGGTATAAATGACTGAATAACTATTTATTCGCAGATGACCTGATTTTTAAAACCAAATTTGAGATCTAAAAGTTAAGGTCATCCATTAAATAGTTTCGCTAATACTATGAGGGAAGCAATGCCCAAACCGTTGGTGTGTAAAAAGTTAACACATTCGCCTGGTTCACTAGGACGTTATAAAGATCTGAATTTAATTTCAGCCGTGAAAGCTTATGTGGTAAAGGAAAAATGGAGTAGGGTCTACAGGGTCGTAACAGATGTGAAAGAGTTAAGAACCTTAAAGGTAAGTTTTGCCTTGTCTAATGCTAATCATTTTTTAGCATTTTATTTTTCTTGATACGAAAAAGTAAGTTAATTATTTTGAACTAGATATTGTAAATAACGCTACAAGTTGTAAAGTACTTCTAAATACGCAACTGTCCGTAATTAACAAATTGTGATAGAAGCCGAGACTTAGATAACATTTCTTGTTGATACACACGTTTTATAAGAGCATATTAACAGCACAATTTTGTTAAAAGATTGGCACACTGTCTACTTGTAAATTAGCATCACCATCAAAACAGACTAATCATAAATATTTTACTTTCCTTTCAAAGAAAGAAAGAAAGGAAAATGGAGTCAACATTGCCTTCATCGGATTCTTTTTATTATTTTTATATATTAATTTAGCGTCTAATACGTCCAAAAAATATTTGGTCGTTCATTGAATGTTATTCACCCCAAGTTCAGGTATTACATATCTTTTTCTGTTCAGCAAAAACACGGTTAATAGAGAAATTTAAAATCCCGACCATCATGTAACGGAAGTCTTGTGTGATCGTAAAGAATCCATCTACCTATATACCTATATTCTCTTTCAGGGTAATTTGATCTGACGAAGGTTTATAGTGCATCAGACATAGGAATGTTTGGGGTTACCTTGCAGCCAGGGAAAGTCTGTCTTCTTTCAGGTAACAATAACATCCTTTCAGTGGACATTATTTAACGGCTGGGAGTCAAATGAGCACCTTTTCGCATGCGCAATGACATTCGATAATTTGTGAGAGGAGAATGGGGGTGATATAGTCTTTAAACATTTGATATCTGCTGGAAAGCTATTTTTATAAACAACAAAAATAACAAATCAGAGTTAAATATTACCTGGGTATATAAATTGTTTGAAAAGGACAATTAAAAATCACTTAATCACTCATTTTTTATATATCACCATCTAGCGTATGGATACGACAACACTAAACACCAAATTAATGAATAATTACCAGTTCAGTCAGACTTTTAACAATTAGCGATAGAATGTGTGTGTGTGTGTGTGTGTGTGTGTGTGTGTGTGTGTGTGTGTGTGTGTGTGATTTAGATTTTTAACGTAGCTTTAACAATTTTTCAGTCGTATCGCTACGATGTCTGCAGTGTGACAGTTTATAGTGATGTCTAGCACTGGGGCATCATGCCGCAGACATGTCGCATGATGTCCCACCCAGCCACATTATCCTGACACCAGGCCGACCAGTCCTAACACTAACCTCTTAATGCTGAGCGCCAAGCGAGGCAGCTGTTAGTACCATTTTTTAAAAGTCTTTGGTATGACTCGGCCGGGATTCGAACCCGCGACCTCCCGCATCCGAGGCTGACGCTCTAACCACTAGGCCACCGGAGCGGTCATTAGCGATATAAGTGTACTCAAAAACTTGTTCCGTTGAAGATTAACATTCAAGAGAAATAAATTTCAGCCGATTTCAGCAAAATGAATTAAACTGATTTCAATCAGCGAAAAGATGTGCTCTAATATCTAAAAAAGGTGCAGATTTGCAAATTACATTTAATGATGATAACAGTGAATGATAACGATCATCTCTGACAACAATATGATTAAAACAGTGCAGTTGATGTGGGTAAAAACACAAATTTGTATTGTGTTAAATTCACAATACATCTCGAAAACTATCAAAAACTTCAAAATGGTCACACTACAACAATATATATTATTAACTTGTTGGATGAGATTGTAAAATTAAATGTGCATACACCAGCCTACTCTTTCCGACATCGATAGAGTCGAAAGGAAGATAGAGAGTGAAAGACAGAATTCTATAAATCAGTCGTGCAAATGTTACAAAGTCAGAGTATATGGGTACATAATTAAGACAAAGACAAACGTTGTGTTTGATGCTGGCCACTTTCGTGACTCTGTATTGAACATAAATGATATTAGTCAACCAAAAATTTGCTATGTATTTACAGCATAACATAACTATTTGGACAAAGTCTATAGAGTAAACGTGCTAAGAAATTGAACAATGAGACATGGCGTATAATACAGAAATTATTTGAGGCTGCAACCGCTGTAAACATGAATGTTATATTCTGAGCAGACTCAACCTAAACTATGTATTTACAGCAATATAACTGTTCAAACAAAATATATCAAGTAAAGGTGCTAACAAATGAAATACTTGAGACGAGCGGTAGTATAAAAGAACGAGACTGTAGAAGCCGAATAAAATTTAAGAGATTACTGCGGATGCAACCGCCTAAACAGAATAAATATAGAAAACAAATAAAAACAAAAACAAAAAAAAACAACATATTATTAACAACAAGATAGCATATAACAATTATATACAGGGAGGTATGATGGGGTGGAGGTGGGAAAAATTTCTACAGAAAAAGAAAACACGTCCGCACCCCAGAAGGAAATTGGCTCAACTCACGCCAAAATCCTTAGCTGAGAGAATCCCTTCGCGCGCCGCCGGTGCGAAAGCATTGGGATTGGCTGGACAGAACACGTGATTCAAAACTTTAAATATGTTGGCCCTTGACAGCGCGTTACCCATCAAAACTAGCGGGAAATTGTAGACCCAATCACATCTCCCATAAATGTCCTTGCGCGAGCGTAAATCGTTTTATGTGATGTGTTCTTTGACATGTAGAAGACGGGTGCAAGCTGTTGTCAGAAAGAAAGTGAATGGAAACACAGGGTTCTATATTATTAACTTGTTAGATGAGATTGTAAAATTAAATGTGCATACACCAGCCTACTCTTTCCGACATCGATAGAGTCGAAAGGAAGATACAGAGTGAAAAGACAGAATTCCCTAGGTCTGTCTTGCAAATGTTACAAAATCAGAGTATATGGGTACATAATAAAAACAAAGACAAACGTTGTGTTTGATGCTGGTCACTTTCGTGACTCTGTATTGAACATAAGTGATATTAGTCAACCAAAAATTTGCTATGTATTTACAGCATAACATAACTATTTGGACAAAGTCTATAGAGTAAACGTGCTAAGAATTTTTGAACAATGAGACATATCGTATAATACATAAATTTTTTGAGGCTGCAACCGCCATACACAGAAATACAGCAAATAGAGCTTGCTGCATTTCTGGCAGCCACAAAAAGGCGGGAGGGGCAAAGAACAAAAATGACCAGCATCAAAGGAAAGAAAATATCAATGTTGATCAAAATTAAACCGATGAATTCGGTAGTGTTGGGGCAGTAGAGCACCCTCATACTTCCCGGTAGTTAGGATATATCCTGCATGTACCTCCCATAAATGCCCTTACGCGAGCATAAATCGTGATATATATATATATATATATATATATATATATATATATATATATATATATATACTCCTCTATATATATATAAAAAGAGAGAGAGATCATGGGTAGATAGAATTATTGATGAAGGCAAAGAGAAGGGAACAAACTTTGCTGTAAAGGCTTTAACTCTCTCATACTGTCATACGCTGTGTATCTTCCAACTTCAAGTTTTCATGTTCATCAATAATTCTATCTATCCATCTCTCTCTCTTTATATATATATATATATATATATATATATATATATATATATATATATATATATATATATATATATAGGGGTCGTCCATTAATTATGTCAACAAAATGGGGGGAGGGGGTTTGAAGAAGTTTGACAATTGTTGACATGGGGGAGGGGGGAGTTCAAGATAAATTGACTTCAACAATGTTATTTTTTACGATAAATTTAATAAATCAAAAAATAGGAAATTAGTCGGTGCGTTGGTATGGCACACACTAGCTCGCCCGTCAACAGCCCACCAGTTTAATCCTAAACCGGTTGAGCTCTTACCAAGGAAGTCATAGTCTTGCATCATTATATTTTGTTTTTATTCAATGTAGATTGTAGACTGTAGACAGATTAACCACATATGGTATTAATCTGAAGATTAATACCATTGTGGTTATTCATCTGACAGATTTTTAAGGGAAGCTGTTACTAAATTCAAAGACTGCACTGAGCCATAGACATATAAATAGTATAGCTATCCATGGACTTCTATTAAATAGCATCTATGTTATATGTATAGATGCTATATATATTGAAGTCCATGAGCTATCCCTCCAAGGATGGATAACTGAGCCAAGGAAACTTGAGAGCTTGACTAAAATACAGTCATCTTTAACATAATACATAAAATAAATTATGTAGGCTGCACAAGCATACAACTTCTTCAACCAGATGCAGTAACATTAATGCCTTACAAATATTGTACACTTTGATAACAGACTCTTGTTCATTTCAGGCAAATGCCCCCCCCCCCATTTGCATGTGCTGTAAAATTGCTATAAGTGTTATAGTCAATTTAAAATCTGTTAAACAAGTAAAAAAAATGTATTAAAATTTATTTGTAGACCTTTTAATTTCCATAATTCTATTTTTAGCATAAAAGCCAGCGTATAAAATATTGTTAGTTTGGGGGGGAGGGTAAAGTGTTTTTGACATAATTTTATTAGGAGGGTCACTGAAAGTTTGACAGTTGTTGACAAGGGGGGAGGGTGGTAACAAATTGCCTAAAAATTGTTGACATAATTAATGGACGTCCCCATATATATATATATATATATATATATATATATAT
>JAECUM010096265.1:0-15414 GCA_016617855.1 Megalonaias nervosa
TGGACTGGTCTCAACCGGATGGAACCAGCTAGAAACTAATGGAAACGTTTTGAACCGGTTTAAATCGGTTAAAACCTGTCCAATAATAAACTAACATACAAAATCGGCATGGAATTAACCGGTTTGAACCGGTATTAAAACAGAATCATCTCTTCTGGACTGGTCTGAACCGGATGGAACCAGTTATAACCGGATGGACCCGGTTTGAACCGGTTTGAACCGGATTAAATCTGTCAAATAATGAATTAACATACAAAATCGGCATGGAATAAACCGGTTTGAAGCGGTTCTGAACCAGTAACAACTCCTCTGGACTGGTCTGATCCGGATATAACCAGGTAGAACCGGATGGAACCGGTTTGAACCGGTTTAAACCGGAAAAACCCAGTCCGACAGTTAATTAACATACAAAATGGGGATGGAATAAACCGGTTTGAAGCGGTTCTAAACCAGTTTCAACTCCTCTGGACTGGTCTCAACCGGATGGAACCAGCTAGAAACGGATGAAACCGGTTTGAACCGGTTTAAATCGGTTAAAACCTGTCCAATAATGAACTAACATACAAAATCGGCATGGAATTAACCGGTTTGAACCGGTATTAAAACAGAATCATCCCTTCTGGACTGGTCTGAACCGGATGGAACCAGTTATAACCGGATGGAACCGGTTTGAACCGGTTTAAACCGGATACAATCTGTCCAATAATGAATTAACATGCAAAATCGGCATGGAATAAACCGGTTTGAAGCGGTTCTGAACCAGTAGTATCTCCTCTGGACTGGTCTGAACCGGATATAAAAAGTTAGAACCGGATGAAACCGGGTTGAACCGGTTGAAGGCGGATAAAACCTGTCCAATAATGAATTAACGTACAAAATCGGCATGGAATAAACCGGTTTGAACTGGTTATGAACCAGAAACATCTTCTCTGGACTGGTCTGAGCCGGATGGAACCAGTTAGAACCGGATGGAACCGGTTTGAACCGGTTTGAACCGGTTTAAACCGGATTCAATCTGTCCAGTAATGAACTAAAATACGAAATCGGCATGGAATAAAACGGTTCGAAGCGGTTCTGAACCAGTAACTACTCCTCTGGACTGGTCTGAACCGGATGGAACGAATTAAAACCGGATGGAACCGGTTTGGACCGGGTTGACCCGGATAAAACCTGTCCAATAATGACTGAACATACAACATCGGCATGGAATGAACCGGTTTGAACCGGTCATGAACCAGTAGCAACTCCTCTGGACTGGTCTGTACCGGATATAACCAGTTACAACCGGATGGAACCGGTTTGAACCGGTTTAAACCGGATAAAATCTGTCCAATAGTGAGTTAACATACAAGATCGGCATGGAATAAACGGGTTTGAAGCAGTTCTGAACCGGAATCATCTCCTCAGGACTGGTCTGAACCGGACATAACCAGTAAGAACCGGATGGACCCGGTCAGAACCGGTTTAAACGAGATAAAACCTGTTCAATAGTGACTGAACATAAAACATAAGCATGGAATAAACCGGTTTGAACCGGTCATGAACTAGTATCAACTCCTCTGGACTGGTCTCAACCGGATGGAACCAGCTAGAACCGGATGGAACCAGTCAGAACCGGATGGAACCGGTTTGAATCCGTTTAAACCGGATAAAACCTGTCCAATAATCGATGAACATACAAAATCCGCATGGATTAAACCGGTTTGAACCGGTTATGAACCAGCATCAATTCCTGTGACTGGACTGAACCGGACGGAACCAGTTAGAACCGGATGCAACCGGTTTGAACCGGTTTAAACCGGATAAAACCTGTTCAATAGTGAATTAACATACAAAATGGGCATGGAATAAACCGCTTTGAAGAGGTTCTAAACCAGTTTCAACTCCTCTGGACTGGTCTGAACCGGATGGGACCAGTTATAACCGGATGGAACCGGTTTGAACCGGTTTAAACAGCATAAAACCTGTCCAATAAAGACTGAATATACAACATCGGCATGGAAGATACCGGTTTGAACCGGTCATGAAGCAGTAACAACTCCTCTGGACTGGTCTGAACCGGATGGAACCAGTTAGAGTCGGATGGAACCGGTTTGAACCGGTTCAAACCGGATTAAACCTGTCCAATAATGAATTAACATACAAAATCGGCATGGAATAAACCGGTTTGAACCGGTTTGAACCAGAATCATCTCCTCTGGACTGGTCTGAACCGGATGGAACCAGTTAGAACAGGATGGAACCGGTTTGAACCGGTTTAAACCGGACAAAATCTGACCAATAGTGAATAAACATACAAAATCGGCATGGAATAAAACGGTTTCAAGCGGTTCTGAACCAGTATCAACTCCTCTGGACTGGTCTGAATCGGATGGAACCAGTTAGAACCGGATGGAACCGGTTTAAACCGGTTTGAACCGGACAAAACCTGTAGAATAATGACTGAACATACAACATCGGCATGGAATAAACCGGTTTGAACCGGTAAAGAACCAGTATCAACTCCTCTGGACTGGTCTGAACCGGATGGAACCAGTTAGAATCGGATGGAACCGGTTTGAACCGGTTTAAACCGGATAAAACCTGTCCAATAATCGATTAACATACAAAATCCGCATGGAGTAAACCGGTTTGAACCGGTTATGAACCAGCATCAACTCCTCTGACTGGAATGAACCGGACGGAACCAATTAGAACCGGATGGAACCGGTTTGAACCGGTTTAAACCGGATAAAACCTGTCCAATAGTGAATTAACATGCAAAATTGGCATGGAATAGACCGGGTTGAGGCGGTTCTAAACCAGTTTCAACTCCTCTGGACTGGTCTCAACCGGATGGAACCAGCTAGAAACGGACGGAACCGGTTTGAATCGGCTTAAATCGGTTAAAACCTGTCCAATAATGAACTAACATACAAAATCGGCATGGAATTAACCGGTTTGAACCGGTATTAAAACAAAATCATCTCTTCTGGACTGGTCAGAACCGGATGGAACCAGTTATAACCGGATGAAACCGGTTTGAACCGGTTTAAACCGGATAAAATCTGTCCAATAATGAATTAACATGCAAAATCGGCATGGAATAAACCGGTTTGAAGCGGTTCTGAACCAGTAGCATCTCCTCTGGACTGGTCTGATCCGGATATAACCAGGTAGAACCGGATGGAACCGGTTTGAACAGGTTTAAACCGGAAAAAACCTCTCCGATAGTTAATTAACATACAAAATGGGCATGGAATAAACCGGTTTGAAGCGGTTCTAAACCAGTTTCAACTCCTCTGGACTGGTCTCAACCGGATGGAACCAGCTAGAAACGGATGAAACCGGTTTGAACCGGTTTAAATCGGTTAAAACCTGTGCAATAATGAACTAACATACAAAATCGGCATGGAATTAACCGGTTTGAACCGGTATTAAAACAGAATCATCTCTTCTGGACTGGTCTGAACCGGATGGAACCAGTTATAACCGGATGGAACCGGTTTGAACCGGTTTAAACCGGATACAATCTGTCCAATAATGAATTAACATGCAAAATCGGCATGGAATAAACCGGTTTGAAGCGGTTCTGAACCAGTAGCATCTCCTCTGGACTGGTCTGAACCGGATATAAAAAGTTAGTTCCGGATGAAACCGGTTTGAAACGGTTGAAGGCGGATAAAACCTGTCCAATAATGAATTAACATACAAAATCGGCATGGAATAAACCGCTTTGAACCGGTTATGAACCAGAAACATCTTCTCTGGACTGTTCTGAGCCGGATGGAACCAGTTATAACCGGATGGAACCGGTTTGAACCGGTTGAAGGCGGATAAAACCTGTCAAATTATGAATTAACATACAAAATCGGCATGGAATAAACCGGTTTGAACCGGTTATGAACCAGAAACATCTTCTCTGGACTGGTCTGAGCCGGATGGAACCAGTTATAACCGGATGGAACCGGTTTGAACCGGTTTAAAAGGGATAAAATCTGTCCGATAGTGAATTAACATACAAAATCGTCATGGAATAAACCGGTTTGAAGCGGTCCTGAACCAGTATCAACTCCTCTGTACTGGTCTCAACCGGATGAAACCAGCTAGAACCGGATGGAACCGGTTTGAACCGGTTTAAATCGGTTAAAACCTGTCCAATAATGAACTAACATACAAAATCGGCATGGAATTAACCGGTTTCAACCGGTATTGAACCAGAATCATCTCCTCTGGACTGGTCTGAACCGGATGGAACCAGTTATACCGGATCGACCCGGTTTGAATCGGTTTGAACCGGATTAAATCCGTCAAATAATGAATTAACATACAAAATCGGCATGGAATAAACCGGTTTGAAGCGGTTCTGAACCAGTAGCAACTCCTCTGGACTGGTCTGATCCGGATATAACCAGGTAGAACCGGATGGAACCGGTTTGAACCGGTTTAAACCGGAAAAATCCTGTCCGATAGTTAATTAACATACAAAATGGGCATGGAATAAACCGGTTTGAAGCGGTTCTAAACCAGTTTCAACTCCTCTGGACTGGTCTCAACCGGATGGAACCAGCTAGAAACGGATGGAACCGGTTTGAACCGGTTTAAGTCGGTTGAAACCTGTCCAATAATGAATTAACATACAAAATCGTCATGGAAAAAACCCGTTTGAACCGGTTATGAACCAGAAACATCTCCTCTGGACTGGTCTGAACCGGATGGAACCAGTTTTAACCGGATGGAACCGGTTTGAACCGGTTTGACCCGTTTTAAACCGGATAAAATCTGTCCAATAATGAATTAACATGCAAAATCGGCATGGAATAAACCGGTTTGAAGCGGTTCTGAAGCAGTAGCAACTCCTCTGGACTGGTCTGAACCGGATATAACCAGTTAGAACCGGATAAAACCGGTTTGAACCGGTTGAAACCGGATAAAACCTGTCCAATACCGATTGAATATACAACATCGGCATGGAATAAACCGGTTTGAACCGGTCATGAACCAGTATCAACTCCTCTGGTCTGGTCTGAACCGGATGGAACCAGTTCGAACCGGATGGACCCGGTTTGAACCGGTTTGAACCGGATTAAATCTGTCAAATAATGAATTAACATACAAAATCGGCAGGGAATAAACCGGTTTGAAGCGGTTCTGAACCAGTAGCAACTCCTCTGGACTGGTCTGATCCGGATATAACCAGGTAGAACCGGATGGAACCGGTTTGAACCGGTTTAAACCCGAAAAATCCTGTCCGATAGTTAATTAACATACAAAATGGGCATGGAATAAACCGGTTTGAAGCGGTTCTAAACCAGTTTCAACTCCTCTGGACTGGTCTCAACCGGATGGAACCAGCTAGAAACGGATGAAACCGGTTTGAACCGGTTTAAATCGGTTAAAACCTGTCCAATAATGAACTAACATACAAAATCGGCATGGAATTAACCGGTTTGAACCGGTATTAAAACAGAATCATCCCTTCTGGACTTGTCTGAACCGGATGGAACCAGTTATAACCGGATGGAACCGGTTTGAACCGGTTTAAACCGGATACAATCTGTCCAATAATGAATTAACATGCAAAATCGGCATGGAATAAACCGGTTTGAAGCGGTTCTGAACCAGTAGTATCTCCTCTGGACTGGTCTGAACCGGATATAAAAAGTTAGAACCGGATGAAACCGGGTTGAACCGGTTGAAGGCGGATAAAACCTGTCCAATAATGAATTAACGTACAAAATCGGCATGAAATAAACCGGTTTGAACTGGTTATGAACCAGAAACATCTTCTCTGGACTGGTCTGAGCCGGATGGAACCAGTTACAACCGGATGGAACCGGTTTGAACCGGTTTAAAAGGGATAAAATCTGTGCAATAGTTAATTAACATACAAAATCGTCATGGAATAAACCGGATTGAAGCGGTCCTGAACCAGTATCAACTCGTCTGCACTGGTCTCAACCGGATGGAACCAGTTATAACCGGTTGGACCCGGTTTGAACCGGTTTGAACCGGATTAAATCTGTCAAATAATGAATTAACATACAAAATCGGCAGGGAATAAACCGGTTTGAAGCGGTTCTGAACCAGTAGCAACTCCTCTGGACTGGTCAGAACCGGATATAACCAGGTAGAACCGAATGGAACCTTTTTGAACCGGTTTAAACCGGAAAAAACCTGTCCAATAGTTAATTAAGATACAAAATGGCCATGGAATAAACCGGTTTGAAGCGGTTCTAAACCAGTTTCAACTCCTCTGGACTGGTCTCAACCTAATGGAACCAGCTAGAAACGGATGGAACCGGTTTGAACCGGTTTAAGTCGGTTGAAACCTGTCCAATAATGAATTAACATACAAAATCGTCATGGAAAAAACCCATTTGAACCGGTTATGAACCAGAAACATCTCCTCTGGACTGGTCTGAACGGGATGGAACCAGTTTTAACCGGATGGAACCGGTTTGAACCGGTTTGAACCGTTTTAAACCGGATAAAATCTGTCCAATAATGAATTAACATGCAAAATCGGCATGGAATAAACCGGTTTGAGACGGTTCTGAAGCAGTAGCAACTCCTCTGGACTGGTCTGAACCGGATATAACCAGTTAGAACCGGATAAAACCGGTTTGAACCGGTTGAAACCGGATAAAACCTGTCCAATACCGATTGAATATACAACATCGGCATGGAATAAACCGGTTTGAACCGGTCATGAACCAGTATCAACTCCTCTGGTCTGGTCTGAACCGGATGGAACCAGTTCGAACCGGATGGAACCGGTCTGAACCTGTTCAAACCGGATAAAACCTGTCCAATAACGAAATAACATACAAAATCGGCATGGAATAAACCGGTTTGAACCGGTTATGAACCAGAATCATCTCCTGTGGACTGGTCTGAACCGGACGGAACCAGTTAAAACCGGATGGAATCGGTTTGAACCGGTTTAAACCGGATAAAATCTGTCCAATAGTGAATTAACATACAAAATCGGCATGGAATAAACCGGTTTGAACCGGTTATGAACCAGAATCATCTCCTGTGGACTGGACTGAACCGGATATAACCAGTTAGAACCGGATGGAACCGGTTTGAACCGGTTTAAACAGGATAAAACCCGTCCAATAATGACTGAATATACAACATCGGCATGGAATAAACCGGTTTGAACCGGAGATGAACCAGTATCAACTCCTCTGGACTGGTCTGAACCGGAAGGAACCAGTTAGAAGATGTCCAATAATGAATTAACATACAAAATTGGCATGGAATAAACCGGTTTGAACCGGTTATGAACCAGTATCTACTCCTCTTGACTGGTCAGGACCGGATGGAACCGGTTTGAACCGGTTTAAACCGGATAAAACCTGTCCAATAATCGATTAACATACAAAATCCGCATGGAGTAAACCGGTTTGAACCGGTTATGAAACAGCATCAACTCCTCTGACTGGACTGAACCGGACGGAACCAGTTAGAACCGGATGGAACCGGTTTGAACCGGTTTAAACCGGATAAAACCTGTCCAATAGTGAATTAACATGCAAAATGGGCATGGAATAAACCGGGTTGAAGCGGTTCTAAACCAGTTTCAACTCCTCTGGACTGGTCTCAACCGGATGGAACCAGCTAGAAACGGATGGAACCGTTTTGAACCGGTTTAAATCGGTTAAAACCTGTCCAATAATGAACTAACATACAAAATCGGCATGGAATTAACCGGTTTGAACCGGTATTAAAACAGAATCATCTCTTCTGGACTGGTCTGAACCGGATGGATCCAGTTATAACCGGATGGAACCGGTTTGAACCGGTTTAAACCGGATAAAATCTGTCCAATAATGAATTAACATGCAAAATCGGCATGGAATAAACCGGTTTGAAGCGGTTCTGAACCAGTAGCATCTCCTCTGGACTGGTCTGAACCGAATATAAAAAGTTAGAACCGGATGAAACCTTTTTGAACCGGTTGAAGGCGGATAAACCTGTCCAATAATGAATTAACATAGAAAATCGGCATGGAATAAACCGGTTTGAACCGGTTATGAACCAGAAACATCTTCTCTGGACTGGTCTGAGCCGGATGGAACCAGTTATAACCGGATGGAACCGGTTTGAACCGGCTTAAAAGGGATAAAATCTGTCCGATAGTGAATTCACATAGAAAATCGTCATCGAATAAACCGGTTTGAAGCGGTTCTGAACCAGTATCAACTCCTCTGTACTGGTCTCAACCGGATGGAACCAGCTAGAACCGGATGGAACCGGTTTGAACCGGTTTAAATCGGTTAAAACCTGTCCAATAATGAACTAACATACAAAATCGGCATGGAATTAACCGGTTTGAACCGGTATTGAACCAGAATCATCTCCTCTGGACTGGTCTGAACCGGATGGAACCAGTTATAACCGGATGGACTCGGTTTGAACCGGTTTGAACCGGATTAAATCTGTCAAATAATGAATCAACATACAAAATCGGCATGGAATAAACCGGTTTGAAGCGGTTCTGAACCAGTAGCAACTCCTCTGGACTGGTCTGAACCGGATATTACCAGGTAGAACCGGATGGAACCGGTTTCAACCGGTTTAAGCCGGAAAAAACCTGTCCAATAGTTAATTAACATACAAAATGGGCATGGAATAAATCGATTTGAAGCGGTTCTAAACCAGTTTCAGCTCCTCTGGACTGGTCTCAACCGGATGGAACCAGCTAGAAACGGATGGAACCGGTTTGAACCGGTTTAAATCGGTTAAAACCTGTCCAATAATGAACTAACATACAAAATCGGCATGGAATTAACCGGTTTGAAGCGGTTATGAACCAGAAACATCTTCTCTGGACTGGTCTGAGCCGGATGGAACCAGTTATAACCGGATGGAACCGGTTTGAACCGGTTTAAAAGGGATAAAATCTGTCCAAGAGTGAATTAACATACAAAATCGTCATGGAATAAACCGGTTTGAAGCGGTCCTGAACCAACATCAACTCCTCTGTACTGGTCTGAACCGGATGGAACCAGCTAGATCCGGATGGAACCGGTTTGAACCCGTTTAAATCGGTTAAAAGCTGTCCAATAATGAACTAACATACAAAATCGGCATGGAATTAACCGGTTTGAACCGGTATTGAACCAGAATCATCTCCTCTGGACTGGTCTGAACCGGATGGAACCAGTTATAACCGGATGGACCCGGTTTGAACCGGTTTGAACCGGATTAAATCTGTCAAATAATGAATTAACATACAAAATCGGCATGGAATAAACCGGTTTGAAGCCGTTCTGAACCAGTAGCAACTCCTCTGGACTGGTCTGAACCGGATATAACCAGGTAGAACCCGATGGAACCGGTTTGAACCGGTTTAAACCGGAAAAAACCTGTCCAATAGTTAATTAACATACAAAATGGGCATGGAATAAACCGGTTTGAAGCGGATCTAAACCAGTTTCAACTCCTCTGGACTGGTCTCAACCGGATGGAACCAGCTAGAAACGGATGGAACCGGTTTGAACCGGTTTAAGTCGGTTAAAACCTGTCCAATAATGAATTCACATACAAAATCGGCATGGAATAAACCCGTTTGAACCGGTTATGAACCAGAAACATCTCCTCTGGACTGGTCTGAACTGGATGGAACCAGTTTTAACCGGATGGAACCGGTTTGAACCGGTTTAAAAGGGATAAAATCTGTCCCTTAATGAATTAACATCCAAAATCGTCATGGAATAAACCGGTTTGAAGCGGTCCTGAACCAGTATCAACTCGTCTGGACTGGTCTCAACCGGATCGAACCAGCTAGATCCGGATGGAACCGGTTTCAACCGGTTTAAATCGGTTAAAACCTGCCCAATAATGAACTAACATAAAATATCGGCATGGAATTAACCGGTTTGAACCGGTATTGAACCAGAATCATCTCCTCTGGACTGGTCTGAAAAGGATGGAACCAGTTATAACCGGATGGAACCGGTTTGAACCGGTTTGAACCGGTTTGAACCGGATTAAATCTGTCCAATAATGAATTAACATACAAAATCGGCATGGAATAAACCGGTTTGAAGCGGTTCTGAACTAGTAGCAACTCATCTGGACTGGTCTGAACCGGATATAACCAGTTAGAACCGGATGGAACCGGTTTGAACTGGTTTAAACCGGATAAAACCTGTCCAATAAAGACTGAATATACAACATCGGCATGGAAGAGACCGGTTTGAACCGGTGATGAACCAGTAACAACTCCTCTGGACTGGTCTGAACCGGATGGAACCAGTTAGAGTCAGATGGAACCGGTTTGAACCGGATCAAACCGGATAAAACATGTCCAATAATGAATTAACATACAAAATCGGCATGGAATAAACCGGTTTGAATCGGTTTGAACCAGAATCATCTCCTCTGGACTGGACTGAACCGGATGGAACCAGTTAGAACAGGATGGAACCGGTTTGAACCGGTTTAAACCGGATAAAATCTGTCCAATAGTGAATTAACATACAAAATCGGCATGGAATCAAACGGTTTGAAGCGGTTCTGAACCAGTATCAACTCCTCTGGACTGGTCTGAACCGGATGGAACCAGTTAGAACTGGATGGAACCGGTTTAAACCGGTTTAAACCGGGTAAAACCTCTCCAATAATGACTGAACATACAACATCGGCATGGAATGAACCGGTTTAAACCGGTCATGAACCAGTACCAACTCCTCTGGACTGGTCTGAACCGGATGGAACCAGTTAGAACTGGATGGAACCGGTTTAAACCGGTTTAAACCGGGTAAAACCTCTCCAATAATAACTGAACATGCAACATCGGCATGGAATAAACCGGTTTAAACCGGTCATGAACCAGCATCAACTCCTCTGGACTGGTCAGAACCGGATGGAACCAGTCAGAAACGGATGGAACCGCTTTGAACCGGTTTAAACCGGATAAAACCTGTCCAATAATCGATGAACATACAAAATCCGCATGGATTAAACCGGTTTGAACCGGTTATGAACCAGCATCAACTCCTCTGACTGGACTGAACCGGACGGAACCAGTTAGAACCGGATGGAACCGGTTTGAACCGGTTTAAACCGGATAAAACCTGTGCAATAGTGAATTAACATACAAAATGGGCATGGAATAAAACGGTTTGAAGCGTTTCTAAACCAGTTTCAACTCCTCTGGACTGGTCTCAACCGGATGGAACCAGTTATAACCGGATGGAACCAGTTCGAACCGGATGGAACCGGTCTGAACCGGTCCAAGCCGGATAAAACCTGTTCAATAATGAACTAACATACAATATCGGCATGGAATTAACCGGTTTGAACCGGTATTAAAACAGAATCATCTCCTCTGGACTGCTCTGAAAAGGATGGAACCAGTTATAACCCGATGGAACCGGTTTGAACCGGTTTGAACCGTTTTAAACCGGATAAAATCTGTCCAATAATGAATTAACATGCAAAATCGGCATGGAATAAACCGGTTTGAAGCGGTTCTGAACCAATAGCAACACCTCTGGACTGGTCTGAACCGGATATAACCAGTTTGAACCGGATGAAACCGGTTTGAAACGGTTGAAACCGGATAAAACCTGTCCAATACCGATTGAATATACAACATCGGCATGGAATAAACCGGTTTGAACCGGTCATGAACCAGTATCAACTCCTCCTGACTGGTTTGAACCGGATGGGACCAATTCGAACCGGATGGAACCGGTCTGAACCGGTTCAAACCGGATAAAACCTGTCCAATAATGAATTAACATACAAAATCGGCATGGAATAAACCGGTTTGAACCGGTTATGAACCAGAATCATCTCCTGTGGACTGGTCTGAACCGGACGGAACCAGTTAGAACCGGATGGATTCGGTTTGAACCGGTTCAAACCGGATAAAATCTGTCCAATAGTGAATTAACATACAAAATGGGCATGGAATAAACCGGTTTGAACCGGTTATGAACCAGAATCATCTCCTGTGGACTGGACTGAACCGGATTTAACCAGTTAGAACCGGATGGAACCGGTTTGAACCGGTTTAAACAGGATTAAACCTGTCCTATAATGACTGAATATTCAACATCGCCATGGAATAAACCGGTTTGAACCGGTCATGAACCAGTATCAACTCCTCTGGACTGGTCTGAACCGGAAGGAACCAGTTAGAATCGGATGGATCCGGTTTGAACCGGTTCAAACCGGATAAAACCTGTCCAATAATGAATTAACGTACAAAATCGGCATGGAATAAACCGGTTTGAACCGGTTTGAACCAGAATCGTCTCGTCTGGACTGGTCTGAACCGGATGGAACCAGTTAGAACCGGATGGAACCGGTTTGAACCGGTTTAAACCGGATAAAACCTGTCCAATAATTACTGAACATACAACATCGGCATGGAATAAACCGGTTTGAACCGGTCATGAACCAGTATCAACTCCTCTTGACTGGTCAGGACAGGATGGAACCAGTCAGAAACGGATGGAACCGGTTTGAACCGGTTTAAACCGGATAAAACCTGTCCAATAATCGATGAACATACAAAATCCGCATGGAATAAACCGGTTTGAAGCGGTTCTGAACCAGCATCAACTCCTCTGACTGGACTGAACGGGACGGAACCAGGTAGAAGCGGATGTAACCGGTTTGAACCGGTTTAAACCGGATAAAACCTGTCCAATAGTGTATTAACCTAGAACATGGGCATGGAATAAACAGGGTTGAAGCGGTTTTAAACCAGTTTCAACTCTTCTGGACTGGTCTCAACCGGATGGAACCAGCTAGAAACGGATGGAGCCGGTTTGAACCTGTTTAAATCGGTTAAAACCTGTCCAATAATGAATTAACATACAAAATTGGCATGGAATAAACCCGTTTGAACCGGTTATGAACCAGAAACATCTCCTCTGGACTGGTCTGAACCGGATGGAACCAGTTATAACATAATGGAACCGGTTTGAACCGGTTTAAAAGGGATAAAATCTGTCCAATAGTGAATTAACATGCAAAATCGTCATGGAATTAACCGGATCGAACCGATATTGAACCAGTAGCAACTCCTCTGGACTGGTCTGAACCGGATATATCCAGTTAGAACCGGATGAAACCGGTTTGAACCGGTTGAAACCGGATAAAACCTGTCCAATACCGATTGAACATACAACATCGGCATGGAATAAACCGGTTTGAACCGGTCATGAACCAGTATCAACTCCTCTGGACTGGTCTGAACCGATGGAACCAGTTCAAACCGGATAAAACCTGTCCAATAATGAATTAACATACAAAATCGGCATGGAATAAACCGGTTTGAACCGGTTATGAACCAGAATCATCTCCTCTGGACTGGTCAGAACCGGATGGAACCAGTTAGAACCGGATTGAATCGATTTGAACCGGTTTAAACCGGATAAAATCTGTCCAATAGTGAATTAACATACAAAATCGGCATGGAATAAAGCGGTTTGAAGCGGTTCTGAACCGGAATCATCTCCTCTGGACTGGTCTGAACCGGATATAACCAGTTAGAACCGGATGGAACCGGTTTGAACCGGTTTGAACCGGTTTAAACCGGATTAAATCTGTCCAATAATGAATTATCATACAAAATCAGCATGGAATAAACCGGTTTAAAGCGGTTCTCAACCAGCAGCAACTCCTCTGTACTGGTCTGAACCGGATATAACCAGTTAGAACCGAATGGAACCGGTTTGAACCCGCTTAAACCGGATAAAACCTGTCCAATAATGACTGAACATACAACATCGGCATGGAATGAACCGGTTTGACCCATTAAATGAACCAGTATCAACTCCTCTGGACTGGACTGAACCGGATGGAACCAGTTAGAATCGGATGGAACCGGTTTGAACCGGTTCAAACCGGATAAAATCTGTCCAATAATGAATTAACGTACAAAATCGGCATGGAATAAACCGGTTTGAACCGGTTTGAACCAGAATCGTCTCCTCTGGACTGGTCTGAACCGGATGGAACCAGTTAGAACCGGATGGAACCGGTTTGAACCGGTTTAAACCGGATAAAACCTGTCCAATAATTACTGAACATACAACATCGGCATGGAATAAACCGGTTTGAACCGGTCATGAACCAGTATCAACTCCTCTTGACTGGTCAGGACAGGATGGAACCAGTCAGAAACGGATGGAACCGGTTTGAACCGGTTTAAACCGGATAAAACCTGTCCAGTTGTGAATTAACATAGAAAATGGGCATGGAATAAACCGGTTTGAAGCGGTTCTAAACCAGTTTCAACTCCTCTGGACTGGTCTGAACCGGATGGAACCAGCTAGAAACGGATGGAACCGGTTTGAACCGGTTTGAACCGGTTTGAACCGGATTAAATCTGTCCAATAATGAATTAACATGCAAAATCGGAATGGAATAAACCGGATTGAAGCGGTTCTGAACCATTAGCAACTCCTCTGGACTGGTCTGAACCGGATATAACCAGTTAGAACCGGATGGAACCGGTTTGAACCGGTTTAAACCGGATAAAACCTGTCCAATAATGACTGAATATACAACATCGGCATCGAATAAACCGGTTTGAAAGGTCATGAACCAGTATCAACTCCTCTGGACTCGTCTCAACCGGATAGAACCAGCTAGATCCGGATGGAACCGGTTTGAACCGGTTTAAATCGGTTAAAACCTGTCCAATAATGAAATAACATACAAAATCGGCATGGAATTAACCGGTTTGAACCGGTATTGAACCAGAATCATCTCCTCTGGACTGGTCTGAACCGGATGGAACCAGTTATAACCGGATGGACCCGGTTTGAACCGGTTTGAACAGGATTAAATCTGTCCAATAATGAATTAACATACAAAATCGGCATGGAATAAACCGGTTTGAAGCGGTTCTGAACCAGTAGCAACTCCTCTGGACTGGTGTGAACCGGATATAACCAGTTAGAACCGGATGGAGCCGGTTTGAACCGGTTTAAACCGGATCAAACCTGTCCAATAATGAATGAATAAACAACAGCGGCATGGAATAAACCGGTTTGAACCGGTCATGAACCAGTATCAACTCCTCTGGACTGGTCTGAACCGGATGGAACCAGTTAGAATCGGTTGGAACCGGTTCGAACCGGTTCAAACCGGACAAAACCTGTCCAATAATGAATTAACAAACAAAATCGGCATGGAATAGACCGGTTTGAACTGGTTATGAACCAGAATCATCTCCTCTGGACTGGTCTGAACCGGGTGGAACCAGTTAGAACCGGATGGAACCGGTTTGAACCGGTTTAAACCGGAAAAAATCTGTCCAATAGTGAATTAACATACAATATCGGCATGGAATAAAACGGTTTGAAGCGGTTCTGAACCAGTATCAACTACTCTGGACTGGTCTGAACCGGATGGAACCAGTTAGATCCGGATGGAACCGGTTTGAACCGGTTT
>JAECUM010096266.1:0-62917 GCA_016617855.1 Megalonaias nervosa
ATATATATATATATATATATATATATATATATATATATATATATATATATATAAACATCTCTATTAAACTAGATTTGTCTATCTAAAGTGGTGTTAGTTTAATCTTAGTGCTAACCAAATAAAGTATAAAAAAGTCTTAAACTCTGCAGTTAAAGAATGTGTTAAAAAAAATTTAATTGCTGCTAAGGCCTGAAAATTTAATCTGGTCATTTACTTAATGATTCAGTTATAGTGGTTTTGAATGTACTCTTTCAATTGCTTGCTTAAATCAGCATTTTACTAAATAAAGATAAAACACATATCCACACAGATTAGTTGTACTGGAACCATTACAAATGGTGTGATTGCTGTATATTACATGATTTATACACCATATTTTATTGCATGTGGAATTAATTCAAGAAATATTAATATTTTGTTTTGTACAAGTTACAAAACATTTGCAAGTACTATCTGAAATCAGACTGAGTTGGCTAGTGATTTTAATCATCTATCAGATATGAAAACTAGGTTCCATTAACCGAATTTTAATGCATGCATGTTGAATCCATGATACATATTTTCAAGTGTGATGATTAATCAAAAAGTCTTGGAGTTGTAGTCAAAACAAGTTATTTACATTCTATGCCAACAGCAAAATTGGAGTAACATTTTCATAAGTGTATCACATAATAAACCTGATACAGAAATGTCTCCTATGTTCTGCAGCTGCAATAACAATGTTAGTTGGGGTACTCAGTTAACTGTGCAAAGTAGTTTGCAGTCATAATTGATATCATCTAACTTTTCAACTCTGTAAAATATAAAAACCAACAAAATGGTGATTGTTCCCAAAGCATGTGATTATAAATTTATGGCATACAATCTAATATATGGGTGATTTGAGCTTATGCCCTACAAACTGATGTCTTGGATGTCTGTAATTCAAAGTTTTAGACACAACTTGGCCCTGTTGTCATAAAACCAAGAAAACAAGAGGCTGCATTTACCTACAAGCCAAATGCAAGAGCACCTGGCCGAGACATTTTCAGTGAGTGTAATGCTTGGTGACATTGTATATTTTCAGTAATGGTAATTGGAAATGCAGATCAGCACAATGTGATATAATTTGAAAGGTCATATCCCTTGATGATTTTGGTGAGAATTGCTTTACTTCTAGTCAGTTCTTGTAAGACGGTTTTTATATTTAAGTTACATTGGTCATACTGAACAGTGAATCAACATCACTTGTGCACAGGTAATAGACCTTCATATCAAGATACTGGCAAATTTGGTCAAATCTATGCAGCAGTTTATTAGAAATCATTTTAAGTTCTGTTCTGCTATCTACAAAAAGCTGCTTCAACTTTTGTTTTTTTTCTATTTGCATAACAGTAGCCATATTTGATAATGGATTGGTACCATTTGTACAAATTGATAAGGCCATTTGCCAAGGTACTTTCTGTCAAATTTGGTCAAATTCTGTTCAGCAGTTTCTGAAAGGAAGTCATTTAAAAGCTTTTATATATTTAGTACTGCTGGCATTATCTGAAGGCAGCAACATCTGTATAAATTTAAAAGGCCTTTATGCTTGGATGCTTTCTGTCAAATTTGGTCAAATTCTGTTCAGCTGTTTTAAAATAGGCAACTATAGCCACATATTATAGCATATCTTCATTATTTGAAGGGCCTTCATGTCAGGCTGCTTTCTGTCAAATTTGGTTAAATTCTATTCTTCAGATTTCTTGAAGATGTCATTTAAATGTTTTGGTTTTTTTTAAGTTATAGTGGCTATATCTGATAGTGGATTGGCACCAATTGTATGCATTTGAAAAGTCTTTATGTCAGGGTGCATCCTTTTGAATCTAGTTAAGTTCTTTACAGCAATTTTCTGAAAGTTGTTTAAAGGTTTATAACTTTTAGTAACAGTGGCAATATCTGAAGGAAGATCAGCATCATCTGTAAAATTCTTAAAGAGATTCACATCATAAAGCTTTTTTTGCTAAATTTGTTCTTATTCAGATTTGTTGAAGATGTCATTTAAAGGTCTTTCTATTTTTATTAATGGCAGACTTATTTGCCAGTGGATTGTCATCATTTGTACAAACTTTAAAGGCATTTTGGCCAGGATGCTCTCTGCCAAGTTTGACTGAAACTGGTCCAACGGTTCTTGAGAAGTTGAAAAATAACATTTGTTGATGGAAGAAAGAAAACACATGATGTATGATGGACAATACAACCTGGATACAGGACCAGATGTGCAAAAAACCCAGAAATGTTCCTAAAAATGGTCTAGATATTGTCATCTATAACTTTACTTTAAATGTTACAGTTAAGAAATTTCATGATTGTTGTTTTGTTTGTGTATATAATCTTAATTTCAAAGATTTTGGGAAAATCTAAGCATGGTTTTTCCTTCTGAAGCTTTGAGTCCAAGTTCAATATCTGTAGACAGTTCCTGACAAAAGGCCTGATATTATGATTCTAAGCAGAAACAAAAGTCCTGTGAATGGACTGACACTCTACTGGGCAAAAAGAATTTCCAGGAATTCAAGACCACTTCTTCTTTCTAACTGTCAAATGTTGAAACCGTCTCTGATTTTCTTCAGCAATATTCTTCAGTAATAACAAGATTTTCAAATTAGCTGTTTCAGTACACATATTGAATGTCAGCCTGGCACCATTTTCATTTAGGACATAGCGGACATCAATTAGAAGTCTTTTGGTGAAAACCCTATGACATAATGATTCTATGCAGAAATAGTGTGAGAGATTTTTAAAACAGTTGTCAAGGCAGCTATAATTGATGTACTATTAGCACCATTTTCATTTATGACAAATTGGGTAACTTAAGTAGTTTACTGGTGAAAATCCCATGTTGTTTTAACTATCAATATGGACAACAGTAAAGATAACAAATTTTCAACACATGACAATCCATTCAGGAGTAGCAATAGCAAGATTTTCAAGACGCCTGCTTTGGAAGTCCTACTGGACATCAGATCAACACCATTTTCATCTAAGATCAACTGGACATCATAAGAAGTCTTCTGGTCAAAACCTCACATCAACATGACTTTCTGTTCAATCCTTCAAGTAGTTTAGGAGGAGTAGCAATAACAAACTTGTGCTAACAGATGGACAGATCACAGATAACGGACAACAGACCATCCCATAAGCCCTTCTGGTCTATGACCAGTAGAGCTAAACAACATCAGACACATAATTCCAAAAATAAAAAAGAATAATAATATATTACTGTGTTCTTTTTGTGCCAAAGCAGACAGTTTTAGTGAACTAATTCAAGCTGGTAATACTGATTCCTAGCACCAGAATAAACTTGTTACCCTGTTTGGAATATTATATGCACAATACTAAACAACTTCATCCACTTCTGAATAATCAGTATAACTTGTGTGTTCTGCCTTATGTTTTCCGGCTACATTAGTCCATGATCTCCACTTTGACAAAACAAACCATGAAAAGTGCTGCAGTATCACAAAATATTTAGCATTTGTAGACTTGGACATTTCCAGACTTATTCTAGACTGTCTGAACTGGCTTTTTAACGTCTATGGTGATATCAGCTTTTGGTGGAGCTGGCTTCTTGAAAGTGACATAACTGTAGAGCAAACTGCCAGACACACTGTGCAAATTAGAAAAAGCAAATCAACACATTGTCAAAAACTTTAATTTGTAAACTTTGATATATGAGGTAATATCATGATTTCTCAAGACAAAATTATGCTAACTTTTTAAGATTGTATTACTTACTTAAGTATGTAATTTCAAAGACACATGTTGCACTCCTGCACTTTCTGAATAGGCACCTTGTTCCATTCGGGTGCCCATTCAGAAGTTACAAGAATGCAACACACACCCAGACACAGGCTGTTTACAGGAGCCTTTTCCACACCTTATTTTTTCAACTATTATCGATTCCATGGTACCATCTTTTATTGATGATCTGAATTCTGTGTGATTTTTTCTTACTGAACTGTTTTCCTTCTAGCACACGAGTAATAATTTGCGATTTTACTGACTGGAAAAAAAACCTGTGAAATGAATCGCCAGCAACACTTGTAACTGAGGAAGGTTCATTTCTAGAAGAAATTAAGTAAACCAAACTTCAATCAACATTAGGGTTCTCTCTGGCATTTATAACCATCACAAGTTCTCGCTGAACTGTTGATGATGAAGCAGCAAGCTTGTGTTCATTACCTTTTTCATGCTGTTTTATGTCATGGGCGCCATATAACAAAATCACAATTACACAATTTGTAAAATGCAAGGTTTTCTCCTTTACTAGATGGTTTCACAGCTCTAAAGAAGACAGCACAATTGTCCTTCCAGTTCTGTTTTCTTTGCAAGAGAAAATTCTGAATCTTTAGCTTTCCTTTTCAACATGATTAAAAGCTGAATATTGCGAAGATGAGACATAGTGATAGTGGCAACTGATTTGCACAGTCCAGTATGGCAGTTAAAGACTGGCACGGTAGCCTCTATTTTGAATGAACCAATTACATTTTAGAACTCTATATTCCTATATACAAGCAATACATGTACTCTCAGAATGGAACCAGGTCCCCGTTATAAACAGAAAATTGCAAGGAAATTTTTAATTTAATTTTTTTTATTAAAAAACAGATTTTTAAGAAGAAAAACATACAGTCTTATTCAGGTCCAAAATACTGGACAAATAAAAAAAACACGACACTTGGCATTTATATAATTATACCATGCATTGAATTATATGTCATATATGGGTATAAAAATCATAATCCAGAATGATGCGATTCATATTATCTCATAATATATTAATTCCAGAAAGTATTATAATAAAAAAAGAAAACTCCACATTTTTGTGATTCATGGTATCCTATAAATGACACTGTTTGATATCATCTGATTCAAAGCCCAAGAATTTATCTTCATCGAAAGAGTTGCCAAATAAAGTTCTGAATTCCCTAACTGTCATCCTAAACATCATCCGACTCAGATTCCTTGTTTGACTCATCATCCAATTCTGATTCTTTGTCTTTATCGTCTTTTGGTACTTCGGTGTTGGTCTCATTACAAATGAAATCACTGAAGAGTTTGTCTTCCTCCATCCCATCCATTGCATTTGAAATACTACATTTCTTAAATGATTTGACCACCATCTCATTTGGAATTACCTCCCACACATTACACAGCCAATGAGATACCAACTCAATCCCTGGATGCTTCACATTTCCTGCCTTAGTAAATTCATTGGTCCGATCTACAATCCACTTGTGCCACTATTAATGCATATCTGCCTTGAATAGCTTGTTTAGGCAAACAGTTGCAGTATCAACGTGGTGCCACCATTCATCACAGCTAGGTATGTTTGATGTAACCACAACATCTGTTTACAGACTGCATTAAATGTCCCTGAAACAGACTGCTCTAGAACCCACTCATTCAAACCAAACTCCCAATTTGCATAAGGGCTTTCAATTATTAAAATTTTCTTAAGATGTCTAGCACTATCAACAAGAACTGACTTTATCTTGCACCAGTCACACACGTGTTTCTCTGACACACCAAATTCACATTCTGCAGCAATATTGTTGTTTTCACTGCAAACTCTATAGCCTTTAACTTAATTGCTCCATCATATGCATTACATTTTCTTTTCACCATATTGGTGAAAGTATTCAATTTTATCAGTTTGCAATCTAACTGAGAAAGTACACTGTAATTGATGGAACAGTGACTATTCATAAACCTAGACCATTATTTAAGTAGAGGTTGAACTTGATGTCTGTAAGAGACACTTTGATCATACAGTCTTTGAAATCACATCAAAGGATTGCTGCAACTGAAAAGATGTCAGTTGTTTGGTCTGATCAAAGGGTCTCAACGTGGCATAAAACAAGTATCAAATTCATGGCAAACTAGTTATCGACTTTACAGAAAAAACAAAAATAGTGCTGCTGATTGTCCACTTGGGAAAACAAAACAGTGCTGCTTTTATATGCTACAGAATTATGGTTGTATTTATCTAATTAGCGACTTTATCAAAGCAATAGGATAACTGCATGTCATAGGATGGGAATAAACAAAAAAATTGGGATGAACAAGTTTAACAGAGAGTATGAACCTATAAATATGTATGTTGGCAAGCTGATTAATATTTTGTCATCTACTTCACTTATAAATGATGGATTTTTTTTTCGTTTTCTTAAGTAATCCAAGCCAGTTACCTTAAGTGTTTAAACCCTGAAACTGGCATGGGGTAAGAGGGAATTTTGTCGAGCAGCTAAGTACTTTAATGTTTAATTCCCTTGTACTCCATAATGTTAGCACACTTACCATACCTGTGTAAAGGGTTATGGTCACTAACATCAAAGCAAACTAAAACTGAATTTTGACAGTATTACAATTGTTTTCCAAGCATTATTTCTGAAATGTCTTTATTGTAGTTTTATTACATCAATTGATTAGTAGAAAAAAATGTTGATAGTTGTCTCCAGATTTATAAGACATGAAACAATTGCTATAATTTCATGTCCCAACATTTATAAGTCATAAAAATACTTTTAAAAATATTTATGGGTGTCCCAACACTTATAGTGTCCCAAGATATACAGTTATTATGGTAAAGTCAGATTTTAAATTTATTTTTTAGATCTTGCTTGTAAGACAACTCCTACTCCTAATAATTCTTTTCGTAAAAAAGGTTGAATTATAAGCAATTATAATACATGGTACCTGCTGCATGACAAAATGGACATTAACATTAATAAATTGTGGGAATTTGCTGAAGTGTGTGTTTAGGTGATGACCATATAATTTACTATGGTAAAACTGTTAAGTACCAAGGTTTTCATTAAAAAAATGCAGGACTAAACAAGGTATCAAGTGTCAGATAAAATGATGGAAAGAATGAAGGATGGAAGAACATAAGGTCTACTATATAACCCCCCCCCACCTCTTGTTGATGGCTTTACCTAAACTGATCACATAAATTCTTAACTAAAAATGTAAGACATCTATGATGTGCAAATTTATGCAAAGCTGACTATATGTATTGTTGGGAATGCTGAAGATGACCACTGATGACAGTCAGCAGGTGACAGCTATATAAAGGACATTTAAACAGCAAAAACTGACTAAGTATTTGACCAATATCAGTGGCTGGCCTTTATATCGAGGTAATTGCTAATACAGGTTTGACTGTATTAACATATCTGATAGTCTCTGGTATAACAATATTGTTGTTTTCTTACCCTCATTTTTATTTATTACAATTATAGTGCAATGATTATGAAAATGTATGCTTGATGTACAGTATGCTAATTGACAATTATAACTGACTATAAATGTAAAGGTAAATGCTAATGTGAGTGATAAAGTGAATGTGATCGCACTGCATAACCTCACCTGATATTAAGACCAATAAAGTTCACCCAGCTAAAGATGTAATCGCCACCAAGGAACATTCCTATATAAGTTACTAAGAGATTCTGGAAAAAATGAAAACAAAACACATTAAAGATTGTGTAACTTCCACCAATGAAATCATAGTTAAATTGTCTCCCACAATGAAATCATAGTAAAACTGTAGCATTTAACATAAGATTTTAACTCTTTGGTGTGGAGAATTTTTCAAAAGTTCATCACCCAAAAGATTTTAACTCCACTATGAAATATTCCATACATGCCGTTGAAAGTTTCTAAAAGTAAAATGAAAAACATCTAGAGATATGGTGAGCAATTTGCTCCTGTTTCTCCCACTCAGTACCCCTACCCCTACGAAGAGATGAGAAAAAAAAAAATTGCAAAGCTCATCTGAAAATAGTACCAGTTCACTGGTCAACAAAAGCACATCTTCTGATGATGACCCTTATATGAAGTTTAAGAGCAATCCCCTGAAAATAGCAATATTCAGCTAGAAGTCGACAGGGGCAATAACTCTGACTTGTAAAATTCATGGAAGCACAAAGATGTGTCAATATATGCATCTTTAGATGATGGCCATAATATGTACAAATGGTCATAACATGTACATACAGCCATAGTATGTACAAATGGCCATAGTATGTTACAAATGCCAATGTTTACAATGACCATAATATGTACAAATGACCATAATATGTACAAATAGCCATGTGCACAAATGACCATAACTGTACAATGGCCATAAATGTACAAATGGCCATAATGTGTACAAATGACCATGTGTATAAATGACCATAATATTTACAAATGACTGTAATGTGTACAAATGACCATAATGTGTACAAATGACCATGTGTACAAAAGACCATAATTGTACAAATGGCCATGATATGTACAAATGGCCATAATGTGTACAAATGGTCATAATGTGTACACATTTCACAGCATTCCATACAATCTGCAAGACAACATACATTCACAAAAATCTGTCTTGCACACTGATTTGTCAAAATGTGCAAGTTTAGAGGATGGACATAACATAATTACTCAGACAAAAATTTCAGGAGTACACATTTATCAATATGCAGTATCAAATGATGACCATAATATGAAGAAAGTACCACAGTGATCTATCAATAAGAGGCCAAAGTGGGCCTGATATTGCTGACATGGGTAGTGAACATTTGCAAATTCACACCTATATCGAAATTCTTGAGGCAAATAGAACCTAAGAGAACATAGTTGCCTCACTGTCTATTAAGACTGGTGTGATTTATCTTTTTTCCTATGCCAAATATATAGGATCAATTTTTTCCTAGGCCAAATACATAGGATCACTTTTTTCCTAGGCCAAACATATAGGATCACTTTTTGGCATAAAAGGACAAGTCATGTATGCAACCCCTGGATCTCCCTGCCCATGAGGACCTGATTCCCATTCATAACTTAGATCCTGCTAATTGCATTTATTATCAAAATTACATCAAGGTTTCTCTAGTTTTTGTATCTTCATCATATCAGATGGGATATTAGCATAATTATTCCAATAATCTTCATCTTGTATCTTCATCATATCAGATGGGATATTAGCATAATTATTCCAATACTAAAAGGCTGCCATGTAATTTGTGTCAAAATCAAACTGTGTTTAGCAGATTCAAAAAAATATGTTCAGCAGATTTAAAAAAATAAAGTTGTGTGAAAAATTTTTTACATCTAGTAATCGAAGTCATATTTCATGACTGAACAGCATCATTTGTGAAAATCTGAAAGGTATTCAAGTTAGGACACTTTCTGTCAAATGTAATCAAAGTCTGTTAAAAGCAGACTGGTATCATTTGTAAAACCTTCAAAGCCCTTCATGACAGCATGCATTTTGTAAAATCTGGTCAAATTCTGCTGAGTAGTTTTGAAAAGTTAATAAGATTTTCCATTTTTTGTAATGATGAATATACATATGCATTTGTATATAATTGAAAGCCCTTATTATCAGAACACTTTCTGTCAAATGTGGTCCATTTCTGCTGACCAGTTTCTGAGAAGTTGTGACAAGTTTTGCCTATTTTTATTAACATGGCTGCCATATGTAAATTAGCATCATTTGTACACATTTTAATACACTTCATGCCAGGATGCTTTCTGTCAAAATTCAACAAATTCTGTTAAACTCTTGTGAGAAGAAGTCTTTCTCAAATTTTTGTAATTTTGATAATGACAGCCATATCTGATGGCAGATCAGCATCATATATATAAAATTGAAAGCCATCTATGCTCCATGCTTTCTATCAAATTTGGTCAAGTTTTGCTGAGCAGCTTTTAAGAATAAGTCATAAAAATACATTTTTTTTGTTTTTTGCGGTAGTAACAGTGGTCATATCTGATCAAGATCATTTGAACAAATCTGAAAGAGCTTCATTCCAGTATGCCTTCGGATTTGGTCAAATTCTGTTGAGCTGTTTTTTGGGAAAAAGTTGTAAATAACAATGGACAATTCATGACAGATGAAGGACAATACCAAAAGCTCACTTGGCCTGATGGTCGTATTAGCTAGAAAGACCAACTGCAATCACATCTTTATGTCATACACTTATTTAATTTCAAGACATAAAAGGAAAGAATTTTTGAAACAATTGTGAGAGGACAGCAATTTGTCCATATGTGCATCTTCTAATGTTTCACAGCATTCATATGAAAGTTGTCATACTAGTTGCACTCACCAAATTTTCTGTTATATACTACATCAGGCTTCCATCCAAAATGGGCAATAACTCCAACAAAAATCCAAGGAGCACAGTGATCTGTTGATAGGTGCATCTTCAAATGATAATACTTGCCAAGTTTCAAGGTAAGCCACGCAAATCTGCAAGACTAGTTCTGTCATAATCAACAGATGGCTAAAAATACCTGGTTACTATAAAAAAATTAAAGAATATCTAATCCTTAAACCACATGATAATGTTTTATGAAAGTTCTATTCAACCTCATTTAGACTACTGCAACATCGTATGGTGTAATGTTTCTAAGACAAATTTGGTAAAGCTGAAAGACTTCAAAATCAAGCCATCAGAATTATCCTTGGCAAGAGAGTCAATAATGTCCACAAATGTATGAAGGATTTGAAAATCATGAGAATCTATGAAAGAACATGTTTGATAAAGGCTAAATTTATGTTTAAAGTTTCAAATGGTTCTATGTCCAACTATATAAATGATAAGTTCAGTAAAAGGGCAAATAATATCAATACAGTTTCTAATCTACTAATTCTACGCTCTTTCTCATCAAATAACTTCCTTCTTCCTAAGCCCATGCAATAAAAAAATAAAAAATAAAAAATAAAAAATGTGTGTGTGTGTACATTTTCAATCATGCATGTTGGTGTACACAGTGCTTTGTGCTGAATCCATACTTAGTTGCTTTAGTGTACACGAATCCATGATACTTTTGTTGTATGATCTGTTCTCCCAGCCATATTTTATATATTTGCCAATACTTATGTAGATAATTGAAGGCTACAAGGGTGATTAATTTCAGTACTAATTTTTTCACCTTCATAAAATAAAGACTTTATTATTATTATTATTATTATTATTCCCATATCACCATCTTCTGTACATAATACATATCGCAACACTGCATGACATCACAAATGATGCAATAATGTCATGCAAGGCAAAGGCATCCAAATGTATTATAAAAGTCTTTGACTATTACTAATCAGTGGTTTATGAAGTAAAATCAATTATTTTTATTTACCCAATAAACAAAATTAAATATTTGTGCTTATTACATATTAATTTATTGTGACTTGGTGAAAAATCTTTTCTCAGAAAGGCTTGATGATTTCATCGATTTTTTTTAGACAAGCATTTGCTTAAGATGTTTTATGTATAAAATTACAATAGATCTCATTAAAATCCCGATTAGACCATTCCCAATCAAGCTAGAAAAATCCCTATAACATGGGGATAGAGATGTACTGCATAAGATTCAAGTCCATTGATCAATAACTATTAGATATCTAGACAAATCTACATGAATATAATTGGGATAAAATGGTATGTCTTACTTTCAAAACACCAACAATTGTTGTTGTGAGTGCAGAGTTATAATCAGTACAAAGTACTGTGGAGTAGTTCAGGATAAATCCCATTACACAGGAGAGGCCAAAGTGCAGTAAAAACCAAAAATTGAACCAGTCTGGAAAGTTCTTCACCTGGAAAAACATAAAAAGCAGAGTGTTTAGTCTGAATTAACTTAAGCTGTAAAAAGTGCAACTCATCTGTGAAATCTGATGTGAATGTATACATGTCTCTGTTAATGATACATGACTGCAAAAAGTCTGCTAAAATGCTCTTCATAAGGTTGTACTTGATTTAATAGATTTGAAAATCTCTATGGAAATTTATAATGCCCATAATATGACAACCTACCTTGCTGCAAACAAAACCCACATGGACTCTGGAGAGTGCAGTGTCTAGCCCTTGCTCCATGCCGTGATGTCCCTCTGTCTGACTTTTTGCAAAAACTTTAACATAGAATAATAACAATGGTGCCATGTCTGCTACTGCCAAAAAGTGATATCATTTTTTTCTCATTCCTACATATGTGTGGTATTATTTATTCCAAGATTGAACTATCCCATGAGTGCACTAACTGACACTATATGACATCATCATGCCTATGACATCATGAACACTGGTAATGTTTCTTGAGGTTTTAGTACTGAAATGCCAAATCTTGCCAGCCTAATAATCCTTGTTTACAACACATTTTTGTTGTTGTATACCAAATTGTTTTATTTTCTTTCTAATGAAGAAGAATGTCAGAGAAAATGTTCTGTATTTATACTGATACAGATAATACTCCATCCTTTTTCCAGCATTAATTCTTAGTGAGAATTGAGTAGCCCGAGATCACTCACCAGATGGACATCTAAAAAGCAGCGAGTAATTTTGGGTCAAGAGGATGTTTTCTGAAGAAATTTCTTCCTATGCTGCTAATTGCATTTTATCAAAACAACTGCTTCAATGTTTGTTCGGTGTCTTCATCCACATCTTCACATTTAATGCAATTATCTGCATAACTGGTTCAGTACTGAATGGTGTTTATGCATGAATTTTTTATAAGAAAGTTGATCATAATAATCTGTGTAGGTTTTGAGTTGTTTACTGATCTGTTTAAATGCTTTTCTACACTTCATAACCTGACCATATTTTATGGCAGTTTAGCATCATTTGTACAAATGTCAAAGCCATTCATAGCATACAGCTTTCAGTCAAATTTGGTCAAATTCTATATAGCACATTCAGACAAAAAGACAGTTCAATATTTTTTCTATTTTCAGTAACAGCAGCTACAACTAATGGTGGATCAATATTATTTACATAAATCTGAAAGCTGTTGTTGCCACTATATATCAACTTCTTTGCAGTTTTTGAGAAAAATTCATTTGAAGATTTTTTTCTGTTTTTATTAATGAAATTCATATCTAATGGTGAATCAGCATCTCTAGAATAAATTCCGAAAAAAGATCTTCATGTCAAGATGCTTTGTGCCAAATTTGGTCAAATTCTATTAAGCAATTTTTGTTAAGTCAATTAAAGTTCTTTTCAATATTCAGCAATGGTGGCCATAATGGCAAGCAGCAGTATTTATAGAAACATGTAGTTTTTTGGGAGGTAAAACTAATTTTAATTATGGAAAACTTAGCTATGCTAATGTTTAGCTTTCTTTTCATGATGAGAACCCACCATCCATTTGGTGTGAATTCAAGAGTGATGAGAACCCACCATCTATCTGGTGTGAATTCAAGAGTGATGAGAACCCACCATCCATTTGGTGTGAATTCAAGAGTGATGAGAACCCACCATCCATTTGGTGTGAATACATCCTATTCAAGAGTGAAGAATTGTCAGCTTGATGCAATCCTCTTCTGCAGTTCACCTTGTCCTTGTATGATTTGCACAAAACAAACACAGATATTTCATCTTTTTCATAGATAACTATTACATCAGGACATCAGAGCATGGTGGGAGGAGGGCATTCAACAATAGCTATTGGTAAGTATTGCATAATTAAAATTAGTTTTAACCCTGCCCAAAATGCATTTTAATAGTGGCAATAGCTTACCCAATGCTTTTATTTAATATCTGAATTTCTCTTTAAGGAGGGTTGTCTAATGCTCTGACAAAAAAAACTAGTAAATGGAATGTACTCATGGCTGATGGAGAGGTCCATGTTATGGAATGTTGGTGTTACTTGGGGCAATGATGGAATCCAAAAAAAAAAAATGCCTATGCTTTGTTGTGTTAATAAAAAGAGGTAACAGAAGGAAAAGGTAGTATGGGAATGCCCAGATGCTGCCTTCATGATGTCCTCCAAGGAAGAGTGCTTAAGGTAGGCCCATAGAGGTAGCAACCACTCAAACTTTATCAGCTTTAAGTTTCATAAAGGAAAGGCATTGATCAGTAAGAGAGTGATATACTTTTTTCATCATGATGACAATCCATCATGAAATAGTGGCAGCTGAAATGTCTACAGAGCCACTGAGAGGGAGGAAAACATGCTTCCAACCCTTCCTCTTCCATATGGATGCCTTAAGACAGAAATGGAGTGCCCTCATGGGGCCTTAAGACAGAAATGGAGTGCCCTCATGGGGCCTTAAGACAGAAATGGAGTGTCCTCATGGGGCCTTAAGACAGAAATGGAGTGCTCTCATGGGGCCTAAAAGTCTATTTGTATCATCCGAGCACAGATTCAACTGTGACGGGGGATTTCTATTAGTTGTGGAGCTACAGAAGGTTTAGGCTAAAAATCCTGGTTGACAATGGAGGCAAACAATCACAATTTCCATTAATACTGGAGACAGTGAGTGTCAGTAGAAAAGGCATGAATCTCACTTCATCTTCGTGTGGAGGTAAGGGTGTGTAGAAACAGTCTTGAGAGTGAGGTCCTGAAAGGAAGCCTCACTCAATGGTTCATAGGGGATTTTAGTTAATGACCATAAAACACAAGAAAGATTCCATATAGGAGTAAGAGAGCATGAGACAGGTCTCTGCATATCAAAATACTTAATAAGATCAGCAAGGTGTGAATCTAAACCAACTGCCATGACATCGGAGAATTTACGTGTGTTTGAAATGGCAGCTCTATTGGTCTCGACAGTGGATGCTGAGTACCTTTTGTTCAGAAATAGAAACAAAAGGAAATCAGCAACAGAAGTTATAGAGGGACAGCATGGAGAAAAAAAAGGAAATCATCAACAGAAGTCATAGAGGGACAGTTAGGATCAATGCATTTCCAACTGCACCAATCACAGAAGATTCTCCACTTTGCATCACAGACCTTAGATGTTGAAGCTCTCCTGGCCTGAATGATGTAACTAGCACCATGGCCCAAAACTTACTAAGGTGGAGAGATCACTTGCAATGATCAAAGCTTGAAGATAGAGGATTTTTGGATTATTGTGTAAAGGGATGCCCAGTGCTGCAAGAGAAGAGATCCCTCCTGTGAGGAAGAGACCTATGTCAAGTGATCAATGGGTCTAAAAGATCTTTGAACCATGAATGCTGGGGCCACAGTGGGGCTATGAGAATGATCTGAGCAGTGCAGTTCTGACTTTTTGCAGAACTTGAGGTGGCAGTCAGAAGGGTGGGAAGGAGTATGTGAACAGCCAAGTGAAGGCACCCACTGCCCATGCTCCTTAATCCCTGACAAGAGAAATGTTAAAAAGGGAAGTCTGTTGTTGTGCCTGGTTGCAAAAAGATCCACCAGGGGTCTTTCCCACAGTGTGAAAAAGGCCTCTGTAATGGAGCAGTGGCTCTGCCAGTTCTGCACAGACTATCCACCAAAACATTCTTCTTGCCCAGAATGAGGAGGTTCCAGACTTCCACACAAGGAGAAGGGGCATGTGTACTTCCTTGATGCTTGAGATAAGCTATGATGGACATGTTGAGACAATGACACACTGACCCTTCTCTGTTGATGCAATACTAGGTATACTGCTCTCATTTATAGATTGCTTATGTGGTGGGATGATCTGGATGGGGTCAAAAGACCCTGTAGAATTATTGTCCTCCAGTTCTAAATGAATACCCCAGTCTGAATCTGATGCACTGCCGAATAGATAGGAGTGGGGGTCAATGCATGCATGGGGACTCTAATCATGAATCTGTCCTGATTCATCCACCATTGCAAATGTTAAAGAAATGCTGGTCCTAGAAGGATAGGAGATGACAGAGAATATCTGTGAGGTTTCCACCTTTCAAAAAGGAGGAACGGTTGTGGTCACATATAAAGATGTCCTAATAGAGTCAAGTCTGCAGCAGCATTCAAGGTTCCCAGAAAGGACAGGTACAGTTAAACAGATAAAAAAGTTTTTGCTCATAACACCACTTACAGAGCCAGGATTCAATCTATCTAATTTGGTGGAACTCTTAAGTTATGATTTGTGAGGAAATTCATCTCCACATAAACAAAGTCTTGCAATGGAATGAGTTCTGATTTCTTGAGGTTGGGCAAAAGGCCCAAATGAGTTATCATGGACCAACAGTGTAACAGATCTTGATGAAAGGACTGGACCTGAACACTGTGGATCAGCCAATTGTTGAAATACTGGAGAATTGGTGATCCCAGTAATCGGAGGTAAGCCACTACTCTTCCCATAACTTGGGTGAAATCTCTTGACTGCAGAAGAAATTCTGAATGGTAGGACCTAGAACTGAAAAATTTCCTGTCTAAGCTAAACAGGAGGTATCTGCAGTGAGAAGGAAATATCAGGATGAGTAGATAAGCTTCCTGAAGGTCAATGGAGACTGCTTAATTGGATGGGCAAAGCGCATTCTGGATTGAGGTGGTGGTCACCATATTGAAGGTTTTTCTAGAAGAAAATGGTTTCAAGGGGAAAGGTTGATTATAAAGTGAAACTTTCCACTTTCTTGGTAACCTGGAAGATATGCATTGACATGTTTTCTGGCTGATTGTGATGGGTCAGGAGTGAAAGTGAAGGATATATGCTGATGTTTTGAGAAGCCATGGTAGGAATGAGGCCTCCAAAGACAGCCTTGGCTTCTAGTAGAGCAGCCTAAGGTCTTTACTGTGGTCGAGTAAGAACTTTGAAGAGTCCAAAGCAATGTCAAGAACTTCTGCCGACAAAGCCATGGCAACAAAGTGCATGCTGAGATATCATAGCCACAGCATCCAGTACACACTGGAGGGTAGTTGGATTCAAGGATACCTCTTTCAGCATACTGAAAGAAGTAGCTGAGAAGAGGCTGGCATGCGAAACTATGGTGATGAGTAGTCAGACTTTCTGTTCCATGGCTTCAATGTCTTTGTTGGAAAGGCATGCCCAGGCTCCTCCTTGAAATACCCACCTTGGCCACACTAACATCAAGTTGGGGAGCTTTTGTAGGCCACTTTGGGGAATGTACCCATTAGCTGGCAGAAGAGAGACCAAGGGTCTCAATGTTGAGGGAATATCCCACCTTTGACAATGTTGTTGAGTAATGTTTTGGCCTGTCAAAAACCTTGAGCAATTTCCTCAACCAGAGAGGAATGAGGAAAAAGGAGGTTGCTGAGCCCCCAAGATCTTTTCCAAACCAGAAAGGATCTTTGCGCACTGTGTGCCAGGTGCTTCTGGGCACAAGTCATGGTGGTAAGTGGTGACAGAGTTGATTTATTGCCTTATCAAAAGGCCATACCTCCTCTTCCACATCCAAGACCACTCCAGTGGCCAAGTAGTTAGAGCGTCTGCCTCAGATGCGAGAGGTCGTGGGTTTGAACCCCGGCCAGGTCAGAGCAAAGACTTTAAAAAATGGTACTAATAGCTGCCTCGCTTGGCACTCAGCATTAAGAGGTTAGTGTTATGACTGGTCAGCCTGGTGTCAGGATAATGTGACTGGGTGGGACATCATGCCACATGTCTGCAGCATGATGCCCCAGTGCTAGACATCACTATAAACTGTCACACTGCAGATATCATAGCGATATGACTGAAAAATTGTTAAAGCTACATTAAAAATCTAAATCACACACACACACACACTTCCACATCCAACTGAGAGGAAAAGGTGGGTGTAAAACGAGGCATCAGTAGAGCTTCCTCCACACTGAACTCATTAGAGCCTACTAGAATGGAGATAATATCTTTGAGGACACTTCCTGGAGAGTGTGCAGGTATCACCAAGTCCTTCAGCGGTGGAGAGGGTATAGGACCGCTCTGTGCTAAGTCCTGTACTTCAACATGGTGAGTAGGTGCTGAAGGAATGGCATTTGCTGGGGAGAGATGAGAACATCCGTCTGTTCTGGAAGAAGTGACACCTCTAGCCTTCCAAATTGCTTCAGCCTGTTGATGAGGTGATGATGGGACGAGAGAAACAGTATATCCTCTGCTATGAGGGCAGGGTCCAAAAGTCCATGGGGGCACACAAGACCAGTGACCCCGAGGTGGAGGGCCCCACATCCTGTAAGAATTCATTGGGATAATAGGAAAAGTGGGGTGGGGAATACTGATTTGATCACATAGCCTATTCTTAGCCTGCTGGTTACACTCCCAATGTTGTTCATAACGAAGTGGTTGTGGTGGAGAGGGGGGAATTCAATCCAAACCCTATCCCCATACCATAAGGCCATATTAAGATGATCAGAAGATACAGGATCGTTAAGTGATGCATCACCCAAACAGGTGTGGTGCTGATCCTTCCCATGGGGAGGTTGTGACTCACTACCTTTTAAGTGATGGTAGCAGTACATCTCCTCCTTAATGGAAGGCAGTGACATGCTACAAAAAAGAGGTGCATCTTTTCAATGGGAGGCAGGGACATGCCACAGTATATGTTGTGCATCTCTCAATAGGAGGTAGCAACATGCCACAGGATGAGTGGTGCATATCCTCCACAATGGAAAGTAGCGACATGCTATGAGATGAGAGTCACAACTCCTCCTCCTTGGGAGGCAGTGACAAGCTCAGAGGGGTCAGAAGACTGAGGTCCTTGCAAAGCCCAGAGTGGTCTGTAAGAGAGAAGCCAGAAAATTCAGATGAAGATGGAGAGTGAAGTTTCTTCTTTCATTGATATGTGTGGCTGGAGTCCGCAAGATTGCAGCTTTCTGCAGGCCATGATTTATAAAATGTATGATGATTTTTCCTTGTGCATTCTGAACATTTAATGCAGTCTGGATGAGTTATTTAATGTCATGTGTGACTCACCTTGTTTGTATGTACTGTGTACGGAGTGCACCACTGTGTTCTCTATGTACATAGTAAACATTAGTCAAGTTTATGTCTTTTTTCCATGTAAGAAAGAGAGTTTTCAGTTTTTAAATTTTTACTGATTAAAGGAAGTAGACACACATACAATAGCAATGGAAAAATAAAATTCACTGTATGAAATAAAAAAGATATTGATACTGTATTTGATGTCAATCTAGACTGAAGAACACATAAGGTCTATTTAGCAGGCTGTCATTTATTGCTATACAGAACGACTTACCATATCTAGATATAATTGATAAATATAGTAAAGTGTATCCGACCCCTGCTGGTTTACATGAAGTAACCACAAGTCCATGAAGGGACTGAATACCAGAGGAAAAAGGTTACTATGTATGATCTGGAAAAAAAACAACGGATAGCGTAATGCCAGTAGTGAGAAATAACTGCAGAAGCTGGGCTGCAAATGCGGTTAAAAAGCACTTTTACATGCAAATTTGCTCTGTTGAATCATTGGCACATGCCTAATGACAACAACATCCTTGAAAATGATGAATTATCTCTGCTTGTTTACGTATGACATACCAAAGACAAGGGGAGTTGCATGAGTGGACTGTCTCTTATGACAATTCTTCACTTGAGAGGAGGATGTATTCACATCAGTGTGTTTTTCAGCATGAAAAAGAAAGCTGAACACTAGTGATGGGTAAGCTATTGCTGCTATTAAATTGAAAGTCCTTCAAACAAGAATGATTTCAGTCAAATTTGGTCAAATTCTATTAACCAGTTTTTGTAAAGCTGTTTAAAGATTTTTCTATTTACAGTAATGCCAACAACATTTAATGGCTGACCAGCATCAATTGTACAAATCTATCAAAAGCCCTTCATGCCAAAGTGTGTCTGGCAAATTTGACAAAATTATGTTAAGCAGATTCTGAGAAGTTGTTAAAAGTTTCTTTTTATTTATTGTAATGGCAGTCATATTTAATGTAATACTGCCATTATTTGTAAAATAAATATGAAAGCAATTTATGCCAATACACTTTCAATCAAATTCAGCAGAATTCTGCTCTTCAGTTTATCAGAAAAATTCATATAAAGGTTTTTCTATTATTAAGGAAGATAATGACTGGATGTGGAGGCCAACCCTCCCATCTGCTGGTGTGTCCTTGTCGCCCCTGTCCCTGACTGGTTTCATTACTATTTTAACTCAACAGAGGAATAATATGGGTTGATTCGTTTGTTCAACTGTTCACTGTATTATGTCAGCATGTGGTTTATATACACTTTTGTCGCCAGCATCGCTGGTGCAGCCGGTATAGCTACTTGTAAGGTCATGTGACTAGCATTGTCACAACTTATAATTGTAGCATCCAAGTTCCGAAATAACCCATTGTCTTGTAGCAGAGTGTTTCGATACAATGAGATAAATGATTTAAAATTGCAGTCTTAGTAACGTCAGCCAAATTTTATAATGAATCAACATCATTTATAAAAACTTGCAAGCCTATCATACCAAGCTGTTTTTTGTCAAAATTCAGCCAAATTTTATAATGGATCAACATTATTTATAAAAACTTGCATACCAAGCTGTTTTTTGTCAAAATTCAGCCAAATTTTATAATGGATCAACATCATTTATAAAAACTTGCAAGCCTCTCATACCAAGCTGTTTTTTGTCAAAATTCAGCCGAATTTTATAATGGATCAACATCATTTATAAAAACTTGCAAGCCTATCATACCAAGCTGTTGTTTGTCAAAATTCAGTCAAATTCTGTTGAGCAGTTTTTTGACAAAAACTTGTTTAAAGTTTTCTTTAATTTTAGTAACCATGCATGGCCATATTTGATGGTGGAGATCCCAAATGTTAGAAGATCCAGGTATGGGTAAGAATCTTTAAGGTATGCAGCAGTTAAATCTATGGAATTCTCTTGCCAATAATTTACAAACACCCTCAGACTTTAACAGTTTTAAATCCCTCTTAAAAGACCTGGTCTGGAAGCTTATTGTGCAAAATGCTCCATGTGTAAACACTGTAAATAAGTTGCTGCTGCTACCTTAATGAGATATATGTTTAGCATGTTAGTTTATAGTCTTGCATATATGCTTGCAGCATTTGGTCGCCCTAGATGTTGGCTTCTGTCGCTTATACGTGGTTTTAGGTAGATTTGCCTCCCTTGGGATAATACATCTAATAGTTATTTGCTTTGAATTATTAATATTTATGATATATATGTGCTTATGTATGTTTTGCAGAGTCTTGTCCAACTCCTTGTCCTTGTATATTTAAAATTGGTATACATGTAAATGGAATGTTAATGATGTATAAGCCAGCCATTATTTTAACCAGTATATTTCAACACATGTAAGTGTGGAGTACATTCTACTCATGTAAATTGACGTTACAGCACTGAATTTTTAAACAGAAATTACTGGCCAGCCATTATACTTATGTATTCGAATACTGCTTGTAATTGATGTGAGAGTAGAATCTTCTCATGTAAAATAATCTTCCTGCATTGATTATTAAAAATATGAATTCTAAATGGGGGAGGGGTATACAGTTTTAGCAAAGAAGCATAATTTTATAACTAGGAAAAAAAGAAAATAACTATGTCTGATTGTTGAATCAAATTATTATTGTTTACAGTCAGTAAAATAGCTCAAATGAGCTAATTTTCTTTTTATTATGAAATGCAATTCAGGCTGGAAATAAAAATTTGTCCACATCTATTGAGCAGCATCATCTGGACAAAAGTCAAAGCCCTACGTTTAGTTGTATTTATTATCCAATCTGGTCAAATTCTGTTCATGAGTTTTAAGAAGTCACTGTAATGTTGAAGTCATTGTAATGTTTTTCTACTTCAAGTAATGGTTGCCATATTTGATGGTGTCTCATCATCATTAGTACCAACCTGAATGCCTTCAAAGCCAGGATACTCTCTATCAAATATGTTCAAGCTATGTTGCATGGTGTTAAGAAAGAAGTCACTTGATGGTGTTTCTAGTCTTAGTAAGTAATGCCATATTTGAATGCAGATAGGTATCATTTGCAGAAATTATTAAAAAGGATCTTCATGTCAAGAGGCTTTCCGTTAAATTTGATCAAAGTTTGTTCAGTGGTGTTTAAAAAGTTTACATTTGTTTTCTTTTTCTTCTTTGTATGGTGGCCTCATTTCATGGTAGAGCAGCATCATTTGTGTAAACCTTAAAGCCTTTCATGGCTGAATACTTTCAATCAAATTTGGTCAAATTAGTGTTGTAGATGAAATCAATTTCTTTTATTTGTAGCAACAACAGTTATAATTGATGGTAGAGATCGTTATAATATGTACAACTCTGAAAGCCCTTCGTGTTTTGATGCTCTCAAATTCTATTAAGCACATCTTAAGACAAAGTCATTTTAATGTTATTTGTTTGATAGTGGATTGGCATCATTTTGAATTATCTTGCCAAGTTATTTAAGAAGTCTTTTAAAGGTTTGTCTATTTTAAGTAATGGCAGCCATACTGGATGGTAAATTGGAATCATCTGTACAAAATTAATACAAGCTTATCATGACAAGATGCTTTATATTCAATCTGTTTAAATTATTTTCAGCAATTTTTAATGAAGTTTTGTTTCAAGTTTTTTTCCTCTGTTTAATAATGGTGGCCATATTGGATGATGAATCACCTCCATTTGCAAACAAGAGATCCAAGCGGACCTGATATCTCTCATCAGGTTTACATATCTTAACAGCTGACTATTTCACTAAACAATTTTAGGCAGTTTTTTAAGAAAACATCCCATGCAAACTATCTCCTGAACCTAATATCATGTCAATTTTACCTATTTTACTACATCTCAATTGAAATTTGTTTATAAAAGATTTATGGCATAATTAAAAAGCAGTCTCTTGCTCATAATCAAAATCATCCAAGATCTTGATGATAATAAATGCAACTGATAAAAATATGGCTTCAAGAGAGGTAAGAAGCCCAGTCAATCAGCTTTCAAATACTGTCATGTCCACAAAAGCATTCCTGGATTAAACTTTACATAACACATGATCCTGCCCATAAAATGTCATGATTATGTTAGAAATTCAAGCCTGTGCAAAATACAAAGCTTTTGAGTAGAACCATATAACAGATTCTATTAGCTCTGGGTCTAAGACTACAGCTGGTTATATACTGGTAAATACAATAATATAATCATGCAAGTTATCTAGAAATGTCATAGAGCACAGTAATAGTGATTTCTGAGTGATACAGTATATCAGATGCTGCATAATGGACCACTGTTAATTGTGTTTACCTTGCTAAACTCATCCTGGTAAAGGGCTATTGCAGTAGCTGGGATAATCATGAACAGACTGTTGTAGAACAGTAGGCCATACATGCCCAAGTCCTGAAATGAACAAGATTGACTTTATATTTGGATGCATTTGGGTTTAATGGCACATCTGCACAACAGTGACTATATGGTGTCATAAAGTTCTAAAAATGTTAACATAAAAGAATTGCTCAAAAAAACTTTTAGGAAGATAAACCCTTCCAAAAGAATATAAACATGAAGTAGTACAAGACAAAAGGTAAAGATGTAAAAATTCTATAAAATGTATTTAGCATAATAAATACAGCTAAATATTACTTTTACTCAGAATATATATATATATATATATATATATATATATATATATATATATATATATATATATATATATATATATTACTTTTACTCAGAAAGTCTAATATTTTCTCTGGTGACATATTAGCATCAAGTTCACAGTGTAGAAGTCAATACACCCTATAAAAATGCATTCCAATGTAAGTGGGTAAGGGTCAAGACTGACCCTTCAGAAGGTATTCAAGGGTCAGGTATATGTGCTCTATACTCAATCATCATGATACTACCTCATCTCCACAATTTGTAATCTACAGCTGTAGTAACATTAGTAGACAGAACAGCAGTAGCAGTAGTAGTATAAGCAGCAGCAGTAGTAGCAGCAGTTGTTGAGGTACACTGATCACTCACTATGAAGCTTCTTAGTTAATCAAATGAATGTCCCAAGTCCAGCTCTTACCTTTTTTAACACACTCAGAGCTCGTAACTAATTATGATTAAAGAACTGACTTGTACCAAAATAATTAGACCTTGTGAAATCTATGCATGTTCAAAAAAGAACTGTGAATGCTCAAATAAAATCTTACAAATAAAATTCATTGTTTTCCCATCAAGGAATGTTACTTCCATCCTATGACACTGACTTCTTATGAAGGAAATATCCCCTGATTAAATCTTTCTAAATATTGTTTATTCAAGAACATCATATTTTGACAAGGTCTAATTTGCCGCATAATTATCAAAGAGGAAAACATGACCAATTTCAAAAATAACCTTCTGAACTGATGAACATGGAACCAACAACTTCTATAAACATAAACATATGTTCAGGATTTAATAATTCCATATCCAAAAATTAAATCCACCTTGAAAATAAACATTGTAGGTTCAGTGTTACAGTAAACAGTAAAACCTCAAGACATCCTTTCCTGTCCAAATCATCCATTTACCCCTGAACTACAAAATTCTATCACCTTCAATATTTCTGATTTTACAGTATTGAGACAAACAGCACAAACCTCTGAAAAAGTTTATGGCTCTCTCAAAAAATGACTGGTTTCACACTGTCAAGCAGGTGGCAATTTTAAACACAACAAATGGCTGGTTTCACTCTGCCAAGCAGGTGGTAATTTTAAATGAAAATATGGCTGGTTTCACACTGCCAAGCAGGTGGCAATTTTAAACAAAGCAAGCCTCTTGATTTACAATAGAAACTCAGAAGTAGAAAATAATAGAAAGCATATTTCTGACAATTCTTCGCACAGTTGCCTGTTGTCATTTTGATCAGAAGAAAGTTGTCTTTGATAATGAAAGACTACAGAAAACTAATAAAAAAATGAATTACTGTTATCCTCAGAATAGAGTAAAACTTTTTACAAGGATCCTTTGTAAATAACTTCTAGGAGAACTGTCATATATAGATGTGTTTTATGTTCGTAATCTAAAGGGTGAGAATAAAAAGGATTTAAAAGCAATGAAGCAAAATACTTTTAATACAATTTTTGAGAACATGTAACCTAAATACACAACAAAATCACAGACTGTTACTGAAAGCAGTTTCTTGTAAGTATAAATCAAAGCACCCTTGTTATAGAAATATCATTCAATGAACTTACGATTTCATGCTTTGAACAAGCACTGATTTCCCAAAAAAATTTGTTTCATTTTAATTGGCTATAAGCTAGGAGACTGTTAAAAATGGACATGTTTGAATTTTGGACAGTGGTTTGCCATAACTGATTGACATGGTAGTACTCCATACTGTTAAGTGGTTTATTGGAGTAGATAAAAGTATACATTGTTATAAGTGGTGCCACCTTGTAGTGCAGTCAAATTACCAGCAAGGCTATGGCATAGTGAGTATAAATGATGTAAACAAAGTTATGAAACATGAGTCCCTGAAAGAGACTGACACTCTACTCAGTGAAATTAATTTCCTAGAATTCAAGATAAACAAAGCTTTTAAACACAAGTCCCTGAAAGAGACTGAAACTCTACTCAGTGAAATTAATTTCCTAGAATTCAAGATAAACAAAGCTTTTAAACACAAGTCCCTGAAAGAGACTGACACTCTACTCAGTGAAATTAATTTCCTAGAATTCAAGATAAACAAAGCTTTTAAACACGAGTCCTGAAAGAGACTGACACTTTACTCAGTGAAATTAATTTCCTAGAATTCAAGATACGACCATTTCGTGATTTAAACTGTGTTGAAACCATCTCTGATATTCTTCAGTGATAACAAGACTTTCAGATTAGCTGCTGTGGTGTACATACTGGATGTCATATTGGCATCATTTCCATTTAGGTCAAAGTAAACATCAGTAGAAGTCTTCTGGTGAAAACCCCATTTCCAAATGATCATCTATTCAGAGGGAGTAGTGAAAACAAGTTTTCAAGACAACAATCATGGCAAGCATAATGGGTGTATGGTTGGCACCATTTTTTTTTGGGACCAACTAGATAACACAAAAAGTCAATTGGTGAAAACCTCATGCTGAAATAGCCATTCATATGGGAGGAGTAACATAACATTTTCAAGAGAACCACCAGGGTCGCTATATTGAGAGTTAGTCATTTTCATTTAGGACCAAATACAGACCATAAAAACTCTTCTAATAAAATCCCCATTTCAAAATTACTTTCTGTTTAAGTGGAGTAGTGAAAACAAGATTTTCAAGATGGCCATATACTGGACATCAGATCAGCATAATTTTAATTTATGATAAACAAAACATATATAAGAAGTCTTTTAGTGAAAACCCCATGCTGACATGACAATTCATTAGGTGAAGCAGTGAAAGCAAGGTTTTTTCAAGCTGGCCAAACTAGCAGCCATGTAATACATCAGACTGACTCCATTTTCATTTATGATTAAACAGAAATAGCAAGAAGTCCTTTGGTGAAAATACCATCACAATATAATTTGTTGATTCAGCAGGAGTAGTGATAACAAGATTTTCAAGATGGCTACTATGGTGGCCATATTGGTCATCAGATCAGCACCATCTTCAATTAGGACCAACTAGACATCATAAATAGTCTTTTAGTGAAAACCTCTTGTTGATATCACCATCCATTAAGGAAGAGTAGTAATAAACAACAACAAGATTCTTAAAATGGCTGATGTGGTGGTGTCACATCATCACCTCATCATTTCCAATCAACCTGACAGCATAAGTACCCTTAAAATGGAAAGCTCATATTGATATGACCATCCACTAAGGAGGGGCAGCGATAAGATTTTCAAGATAGGCACCATGTGACAACCATACTAGATGTCATATTGGCACCATTTTCATTTAATACTAAAGAGACATCATAAAAAATGTTTTTGATGAAAACCAGATTTCAATATGACTTTCTGTTTGGAAGGAATTTTGAAAACAAAATTTTGAAGATGGCTGATATATTGGATAACACATAGGCACCATTTTCATTTTGGGCCAACTAAACATCATAAGAAGATTTTCAGTGAAAACTCCATATTGTTAACATAATCCATATAGGAGGAGTAACAATAACAAAGGTTTTCCAGATGGTTGCTGTGTTGGCCATACTGGCTGTCTGAGCAGCATCATTTTAATTTAAGTCCATCTAAATCAAGGGATGAATATCAGTGTAAAATTTCATAGAAATCCTCCAAGCAGTTTTGAAGCAGCAATAACAAACTTGTGTTAATCGACAGACCGATGACAGACAAAAGACCATCCCAAAAGCTCTTATGTTCTATGACCAGTAGAGCTAAAATATGGTTAAAAAACTGAAGTAGTTATGTCATTTTATCCCCACTAAAGTATAAATTTTCTTCCCAACTACAAAATTCTACTATCACCATGAATATTTTGGATTTTACATCATTGAAACATATAGAAAAATCCTTTAAAAAGTTACTGGTTCACACTGAAAATTGCTGGTTTGAGGCCACCAAGCAGATGGCAATTTTAAACACATAGTAAGCCTCTTGATTACCACTCAAACACATACATGAACACAACTTTGAAACCATTGCACTGCCAAAACTGTCATTCAATTAGGCAAAAGGAAGGATTGTGTTTATAAAATGAACAGGCATATATGACCCCTATTAAGTCAAGAAACTTTTGCTATAATGCTGCCAATCCCCACTTTCACATTTTTTCTTCTACAATTTGCATTTTCTTAAAAGCAAAGTGTACAACCTGAAAATTAATTAAACACATTCCTCTTAAGTTTAGATGGGTTAAAAAGATGACGGGATGTATCAGTATAGTAAATGTCACACTTTCATAAAAACTGTAAAAATCAGTACAGCACATTTAAAGCAAATATAACCCAGCAATTGACCAAGTTGTGTTACCTGACTGCAGTAAAAAGTAAAGAGAAACATGACATTATTTTATTTGTAGTGTGGTGCAGCTGACAATGTGTATGCCACTTAAAAGTTGTAAAAATATAAAAATGAAGAATTGCACAATAATATTATGGAAGACTCTACCAAATAAATTTATACATATTGTTAAGTAATCAGTACTACAAAAATAAAAGATAAATGGTAAAATATTATTTATCTGTATAATCAATAAAGACAATAAACAGGAAAAAAATATATAATCCTTAAAATATATGGTTAAAATATTTCATTTCCTCAAAAAATCAGATATTTTTTAGCTGGAACAGATTCCTGTCATTGAATTGACATAAAAAAAACTTCTGCTGCACTGGATGAAAGTTAATACATTCAAAATAAACAACTTCTAACTCACTGGATGTTGATATGACGAATGACAAAACACATTGATGAAAGTCAATGCATTCGACTTAAAAGACTTCAGCCTCACTGAATGAAAGGCAGTATGTTCTACATAAAAAACTTCAGCCTCACTGGAAGAAAGTCAATACATTCTACATAAAAAAAACGACTGCTTCACTGGATGAAAGTCAATACTTTTGACAAGAATATGTTCCACTATTAGCAGACACTGGCAGGATATTCACTCTGGCCAAGGTAATCAGGTATCTATGTCCAACATGTGACCAGCACAAAACCAGCTAATCCCTGTGATTTTTTCCTACATGATGGATGTCACTCTCTGGTGATGGACTTTGATGTTCTGCAACTTGTGTGTGGAATTTCATTCTACATTCTCTGCTACAGTAAGTACGAAGGACATGCTGATTTGCATAATATTTGAGGTTTGAATATGTAATCTTCGATTTGGACATGGATGACTGCAGGGCAGTTTTATCTGCCCTTTCATTTAGCCTAATGCCAATAATAATAATAATAATAATAATAATAATAACTTTATTAAAAGAAGCTCATTTGGACAACTGACCAATCTTCCACGAGGCCTTCTACAATTACATTTGTACAAATATCTATATATATATATATCTATATATATATATATATATATATATATATATATATATATATATATATATATATAAAATGACAAGTTTTACAAGATGAGGTGCCTTTAGACATCAAATGCTATTTTAAACTAGATAGTTGATCTACTGCTACAGTAAAATATGCACAAGGCTTTAGAGATGTGGCTAGGTAGCCAACAGGATAGAATCTTTTCTTCACATTGCATAGGCAAAACCGTGTTTCTGGAAGATTTGCAATGGGTTGTAAAATTTCAGGTTGTGCAAGGCTTTAAGCATGGAAAGAGAATAGAAAAAGATGACAAAATCTGATTTTGGGGAGCTTTCAATGTGGTTCAAAGATCTGAGTATGGCTGTAATTTCAACTGTAAAAATGCCGACTTTATCTAGTAACTGGCCTGAAATAGTATCACGGTCGGGGTGTTGCAATGACAGCACCAATACTGGCTCTATCTTTCGAACCATCTGTATATATGTACATAACAGGTGGCTCTCATTTCAGTACATCTGTATATAGGGACATAATAGGTGGCTCTCATTTCAGTACATCTGTATATATGTACATAATAGGCGGCTCTCATTTCAGTACATCTGTATATAGGGACATATGGATATAATAGGTGGCTCTCATTTCAGTACATCTGGACATATGGACATAATAGGTGGCTCTCATTTCAGTACATCTGTATATAGGGACATAATAGGTGGCTCTCATTTCAGTACATCTGGACATAGGGACATAATAGGTGGCTCTCATTTCAGTACATCTGTATATAGGGACATAATAGGTGGCTCTCATTTCAGTACATCTGTACATAGGGACATAATAGGTGGCTTTCATTTCAGTACATCTGCATACAGGGACATGATAGGTGGCTCTCATTTCAGTACATCTGTATATAGGGACATAACAGGTGGCTCTCATTTCAGTACATCTGTATATAGGGACATAATAGGTGGCTCTCATTTCAGTACATCTGTACATAGGGACATAATAGGTGGCTTTCATTTCAGTACATCTGCATACAGGGACATGATAGGTGGCTCTCATTTCAGTACATCTGTACATAGGGACATAATAGGTGGCTCTCATTTCAGTACATTTACTCTGAAAATGAGAGGATTTGTTGAGAACTTTTTAGAATCTACAAAGGTCAAGCTATTTTGGGAGGTCTCGGTAACTGTGGTTACAATTTGGGAATAGAGAGTTTTGTAATATTTTTAACATTGATTTTGTTTGCTGCTTTTAGGTTGCTGCTGTTAAGATGCATCAAAACTTGAAAATGTCATTGGATGGACATTGTCTTACAGATCAATAAAGATAAAGCAATTTGAACTCAAGTACGGTTGAAAGATAAACTGGTACAGAAGCATGCATGGATAGATGAAAGGATGGATGGGTTGACAGATGAAAGCATGCACTCTGGATCAAAGATAGGACAGACTAAAACACAAACCTGCATCAAATTCACATGTAAAAAGAAAATGTAGAGACCAACAATATATTTAAAAAACAAATATTTTACAAAGGTGCCAAGCTTTTCAAAATGTTCATGTCTTTAAGTATACCACTTCAGCATTTTTTGGGCCACATAGAACACTTATCCTCTAAGTTATTTATGTGGTTGCCGAGAAATATCAACATGAACTGCAATTTGTTTTTCTCTGATTGTTCTAACCCATCTTCAAATACCCAACCCAACCCACACAGATAGAAATACATATACAGTAATATAAAATCCATCAGAAGTCTAATGTCTCCCAACTACATATAGTGAAACTGTATCAGAAAATATTTGCAAATCTAATTTTAATTGAAACATTTTAAATGTGGTCCCCTGACACAACAACCAAATGACACTTCTATCTTAGAGGGTCCATGGCAACAAAACTACAGCACATAGTTTCATGAATTTCCACCCAGCAGTTAAGATGCGGATGTGGTAATGGAAAGACAAAACTGACTGAAAGACAGGCAACCGAAGGATGGGATACAATACCCTCCACACTTTTATAAAAAGCTTGTGAATATATAGACTCTATGTTTAACTGAACCACATTTCACCAAGACATTTGGAGGAAAACTAAGAAATAGTAAACTGACAAGTAAACATAACTGAAATCAGAATTGGTTCCAAGAGTATATGAAATGAAGGGTCTAGGTTTCTACTAACTGTCCATTTAACCAAAAACACTCTTATGTTAAAGGTAAATTATTCATACAGTCAGACAGTTTTAAGCATAAAGTAAAACTGAAAATAAAGCTGCAGATGTATATAAATCCTATTATTAATGTTTTCATAAAACATTACCCTTCAAAAACTCAGAACAACAAATAAATTTAAGTCTAGAATAAAGTCTTACTAGACTGAGTAGATGGGCAATGAACATAAAAATTTCACACACACACATATATATATAAAAAGCTTTTTAAAATTGCTTTCTTTGCCGATTCATATATATGATGAAGAAAAGCATTAAGTTGTGCAATTATGGCTTACCTTCCCTTCTTCCACCTCGTCTTCAGACTAGGAAAACAAAATTGTACAGTCTCTTCTTAATGTTATGTCACAAGCCAATTAAAATTGTACACAGTCTCTTCTTAATGTTATGTCACAAGCCAATTAAAATTGTAGTCTCTTCTTAATGTTATGTCACAAGCCAATTAAAATTGTACAGTCTCTTCTTAATGTTATGTCACAAGCCATTTAAAATTGTACAGTCTCTTCTTAATGTTATGTCACAAGCCAATTAAAATTGTACACAGTCTCTTCTTAATGTTATGTCACAAGCCAATTAAAATTGTACATAGTCTCTTCTTAATGTTATGCCACAAGCCAATTATGAAATAAACAAAGACTATTTACCCCATGAACTTTACATAATTCCAAAGCCTGAGTCCTTTTACCATGAACAGTGACACAATCAAAATATGAGACAGATGAAGGAAACTGACATACACTGACTTGGCATTCAGACAATATAGTCTGTTTCAAATAACCACTGTGAAGCAGAAGTGTCAATTATACTCGAGAACATTAATGAATACTAGAACATCATCATATTCATTAAATTCATCAGGGTAAGAGTGCATGTCTTATAGTTAATTTTAAACTGTTGAAATGAGACTTGAATGTCCTTTCAAAGTTAAGGAGATCCTATTATTTTCTAATCATAACATTTGTATGCCATGTAAATGAAATATATAGCTAAATATCTTATGTCTCAGTATTATGACTGTGTCTGGCAATGTGTGTTTTGGGTATTGTGAATTCAGCCTTATTTAATACATGACAGAATGATTTTGACTGGTAATGTTTAGGGTATTGTAAATTCAGCCTAATACAATCTACGAGACACGCATGATTGTGTCTGGCAATGTTTGGGATACTGTAAATTCAGCCTTATACAATGTATGAGACAGGCATGATTGTGTCTGGCAATATTTGGTATATTGTAAATTCAGCCTTATACAATTACAAGACATGCATGATTGTGTCTGGCAATGTTTGGGATATTGTAAATTCAGCCTTATACAATGTATGAGACAGGCATGATTGTGTCTGGCATTGTCTGGGGTATTGTAAATTCAGCCCAATACAATGTACAAGACACGCATGATTGTGTCTGGCAATGTTTGGGATATTGTAAATTCAGCCTTATACAATGGATGAGACATGCATGATTGTGTCTTGCAATGTATGTTTGAGTACTGTAAATTCAGCCTTATATAATACATGAGACATTTGATTGTGTTAAGCAATGTTTGTTTGGGATATTGTGTATTTAGCTGTAAAATGCGTGAGAGACAAAACAATGATATATTTAACCCCACATAACATGTACCCTACCACAAACATTGAAGACCAATATCTGCTGTCACTGAAAGTCTGCTGTCTGCTGTCACTGAAAGTACTATGTCAGTTATTGCACTGAAAGTCACATCCACTGTCAAGTAATGTACTTAACAGCCATTATCTACTGTCATTTAATATACTTGGAGGCATATCTGCTGTCAGTTAATGCTAAAAGCCATATGTGCTGCCATTCAATGTATTTGGAGGAATATCTGCTGTCAGTTAATGCTTAGATCCATATTTGCCATAATTTAATGCACTAAGAGTCATATTTGCTGTCATTAAATATTCATGGTGTTAGATCTGCTGTCATTTTATGTACTTAGATTGTGCAGTAAGAGCAAATAAGTATTAATAATTCAGTGAGTTTTATGTCCCAGTAACATGGAGTCATGTGAGCACAGTTGGTAGAGCACTGGACTCATAATCCAAGGGTTGTGGGTTTCAACTCATTCTGATGCCTGCCTGGACCAGCTCAGATTGGCCACCTCAGGAAATGCACACAGTTCCCATATCCCTGGCATGATGAAACAATAGTGTTCCAAGTACTGTTAAAACTAATAAATAACAATTTACCCCAACAAAAACAATATTTTAATAACAATAATGTATTAGCTTGTATTAATGTATTGCTGAATTTTGCCAGCTCAGTGGGAGACTGATGACCTAAGATACTGTAAACTGTCAGGTCAGCTTCCCAATATTGTCATACGGTTTTCTACTGCTTCCTGGATTGTGGCTTGACAACTCGTTTGACTGATACAACTGGACCCTAAGCATAAATATTCTGGTGCACCAATGAACAAAGTTAAACTGACAAGAAAGTGAAGAGAGAATGCCAGATGGTGGCTTTCATGACATCATCCAAAGAGGGATGTGTCAAAAGGACAAAGATGCTTCAACAAACCCTGATCCCATGGTCTTTGAGTTCCATGAAAGAAAGATCTCTCACAGTGAGAATTCCATAAGCTCTTTTAATAATCCAAACAAACAACCTCAAGATGGTAGCTGTTATGACCCTTTCTTTATTTGATTTAGACAGAAAGGACACTGAACAAAGTAGTCTATCGTGATCATGCCCTGGAGAGATATGACTAAGACGGGAATTTGACAGAAACACAAGCTACCAGATGTACATGTAGAGAAGGTTGCTCCATAGTCTTAAAAGGTACATTCTGAGCAATATTTTCTTTTACGGGAAAAAGATTATCTGTAAAAGAATTGGTTAAGGGGGTGGGGGATGATAGAATCAACACATTTCCTACTGCAAATTACAAAAAATTTTCTCTCCTTGGCATCATAAACCTCAGAGATCAATTACCTTCTAGCCTGATCACCGCATTTGGCAACCTTGCTCAAAAACTGATCTTGGCAGACAGGTCATTAAGTAGGAACCAGATAAGAAGTTGGGGGATTCTGTGTGCACAAAGGACCCACTGTGCTGTGCCAGTAGATCCCTCCTCAGTGATAATTCCCTGGGATTATTACCCAACAGGTCAAGGGGGTCAATGAACCATGATTACTGGGGCCACAGAGGAGCTATCAAGATGAGCAATGACTTGTAAGTCCAAAGAGTGGAGAACCTGAGGAATTATTCTGAAAGATGGGAAGGCATAAGCATGCAGTTGATCCCACCTTAGACTGAAGGCATCTACAACCCTCTGGTCTAGCACATCAGAGGCTTAAAGTTCAGCTTTATTGCAAAATAGTCTACCACTTCCCTTCCCAAATATGCAAAGTATCTCTGCTAGTAACTGGTGTAGAGAACGTTCTGTGAGAACTGCTTGCCCTTATCTGGGCACCAGAATATTCCTTTTGCCTATAATACAGCCAACTGTGAGAATGATATCTGAAGAAGCTGTCAGATGGAGGTGGTTTCAAACTTCCAAGAAGAGGAAAAAGGCAAAAGCACCCCTTTGGCAGCTAAGGCATGCTACAATTGACATTTTGTCTGTAGCAACCATTGTGTTGACCTGTCTTAAGCATCTCATGCACCCATGAAAGTGCTGGAAATACTACCCACATTTCTCAGTTGTTGAAGCCTAGGGAAGCTCCTTCTAAAAACCACAGGCCCTACAAAACTATTTCTTCTGGCACAAGTTAAGTCCCCTAACCTGAATCTGAGGCAACAGTGTAAAGGATGGAGTGGAGGTCCCAGCATGTAAATTGGAACTCTGGTCAGAAACCTCTCCTGATTTATGACCAATCTGGATGGTGATGAAACATGAATCTTAAGTGGATCTGGGAAGACAGAGGGTCATTGTGAAGTCTCAAGTTTGCTAGAAGCAAGAATGACAGGAGCTGCATATGAAGCCTTCCTAGGGTAACTAAATCTACTGCCCTATTCTGAGTTCCCAGGACAGGGAGGTAGAAATGAGCAGTTAATGTCTTCTCATCATGTCTTGCTAAGAAAAAGTATTTGAGATTCTGTCAGGAAGAATCCAGAATGTTCTTTGAGTGGTGAGAAAATTCATCCCCCACTTAAGAAATATTCTGAGATGGGATAAGGTCTGCCATCTTCTGTCTGGAGATAAGGCCTAGTCAAGTGACTCTTCCAAGTGGCATCTAGATCCATTTGAGGGGCACATGCAAGGATGTTATGCATCAATCATACATCACCCAGTCATTGAAGTACTTGAGGATGGGAACTCCCAAGGATCTTAAATTAGCCATTACTACACCATTCACCATGATGAAGGTTCTGGGAGTTGAAGCTTGGCCAAAAAGAAGAATCCAAAGTCAAACAGTGCCCTGTCCCTCACAAAACTGCCGAAATTTTGTGGACTGGGAATATAAGCATCTCTGAGGTCTATGGAGACTGCTCAGTCATTTGGCCTACAGCATTCCTCATTGAGGCAGTTGTCTCCTGCTTAACTGTTCTTCAACAGACATAATTTTGGTTCCTAAAAAAAGTAAATTGTGAAGGTGGAGGAGTCTGAGGGTTCTTCTCCAGCAGGATCTCAAGGGGGCAATGCCCCTAATAAGGGGTCCAGAGGGGTCTAAGGCCCCTGGCCAAAAAAGGCATTTTAGACTATGAAAGCATATAAAACTGCTACTGGTGACCCTTGTTATCATAATATTTTGCAAAGTTGATGCTACATTTTAAAAAAAAAATTAATCTGAAAAATAAACTTAGCCAATTTTAAGCAATAATTGAATAATTTCACTATGTTTAATGTCACATTAACTTGTCCTCCAATAATATTAGTGCTGAAGTTACTGCATGTGCATGTCAGTTTTCACACAACAATTCAGTCAAATTTTTTAACATTTTGGCAGCACATATTACATGTGTATCATACTTTTCTCTTCTCAGAACAAATCTATTTTTATTTTATTTCATAGCAAAATAATAAAAGTTCTTACATACATCAACTACATGAAAATATTCACATAAATTCACTTGTCCCCCCCACCAAATGGATGCAACCTGTTGATCCTGATGTGCAAGTATTACTTTTTTAAATGTTTTTTTTCTTAACCTTGGCAAAGATTTCGTTTGCATTCCCTTCTGTAACTACTGATTTTGTGGGTTCAGTGTTCAATTTCTTACTTTCATTCTCAACAAGTTTTTTTCTTTTTCCTTTTAAGCTCTTCCTAGTATTGACTACATGCAGTTCACATATTCTAACACAGGGTTGCATCTGCACACTCCTGTAATTAATCTTCTTAAAATACTATACTGCACTTTTTCCTGATGCCTTCAAACAATATTTGATGTTCTGTACTTGAGTTGTAGGTTTCAATGCTTATCCTCCCTTATTTGGATTCAATAATATCATTTATGACACAAAAGGATAACTTCCCTGTATGCCATGAAAACAACTCAGTAAAGATATGACCATCTTTGACTGACATGTGTCTGGCAACAGTATCATTACTTCCCCATCAATGATCTATACTTTGCCCTCCATAAGTTCTGGAAGGGAACCAGTTTGGAATCTTCTAATTCCTAAGTCATATTGGTCCCACTTTTTTCTCATTTGACATGTTTGATGCTTCTCTACTGTAGTGTTAGGCAATAGTAGCCCAAATCATTCTGGCAAAGATTGCTGTTCAGGGTACTTACAAATTGACAAGCTATGTTTTTCAGACCTTTCTCCAAACTTTTAGTGCCTGTGTCTCTACTGATAATTAATTTGAGATGCATGTTTGGTAAGCATGCTTATTTCCATCAGTTTCCATTATGCGATGATTCAATGGATGAGTAGTATCTTTTGACCAATCAGAATGCTCTTCACAACTATTGTCTGTTAAAGAACTTATACTATTACAAAGGTTGTCAAAATATGGTTAAATTATTGTATGGAACTGAACTGACCTTTTTTTAAACAAAAATCTGATTGGAGTTAACTGAGAAAAATGGACCATACTGAGGAAAATCAAATTTAGGCCAGATGAAAAGCAGAATTCTACTTTCAAATAGAAAAAAACAACTCTGTCTTCAAAATAATCATTGTTGTTCTTGTCACAGCTAATGCAAATGTTCATAAATGATTTAATTAAAATTATTAATAACGACTTAGTTTGATAATTCCTGGTGAACTGCTGTATTTCTTGTCAGAGGAATGTTCATATCAGCACCATGAAGAAACTCTCGAATCATCTTCCTGCTCCAAATATGATCAGTACGCAAATGATGTAGCCTCTTCTGCAGTAGAACTAGGCATTGTGGTACTCTGTGATCAATACACAAATGATATAGCCTTTTCTGCAGTAGAACTAGGCATTGTGGTACTCCTATGATCAGTACACAAATGAGGCAGCCTCTTCTGCAGTAGAACTAGGCATTGTGGTACTCCTATGATCAGTACACAAATGATGTAGCCTCTTCTGCAGTAGAACTAGGCATTGTGGTACTCCTATGATCAATACACAAATGAGCAAGCCTCTTCTGCAGTAAGAACTAGGCATTGTGGTACTCTCTTTACAACCTGGGTTCTTACTGATCTTGCTGCACAACTATGGTAATTGTGGCATTTTTTCTCTGAACCAGTATATGCAGGTCTGTATGCTTGGGTATGATGAGTCTACCAAGGCAAAAAAGTTATTAATCCATCCCCTACATACGTTGTTGATACATGGATTACCCTGGATAGCTGCAATGTGTTCACTCATTATGGCAGGTGGAAACAAATGTGCTACTCTTTGGATTCTGATAGGATGATGGCCCTGGTCTGTACTCTCTTAACCCATAAAAATGAACCAATAATGTAGAAGATGTCAAAATAGTTCACAAGTTCTTCAGCCTCTGCTGGTTCCTCTGGTGAGATGTTACAGATGTCAGCTATACCCACTGGAAATTGATGCAAGGGGCAAAATATCACAGACAATAGGAAGGTAGCCCAATTGATCCCCTTTGGAAATGAACAGTGCCAATTATTATCCTGAGTATATTACATCATTAAAAAAATTAGCTTAAAAAATTTCTGTAATGAGTTTTCATCTTCTGTGTCCTACATGTATGTGTAGTTGTGACTATGTTCTAAATGCAGTTGTGACTTGTCATATGCACCTTACAACATCACACAATTCAAAGTGTGACTTGATGTCATGTGACATTATGTCCTACATGTAGATCATTACTATGATAATTAAAACTGTGCCATTATGTCCTGTGACATTTTGTCCTATGTGTATTTGTGAATTGTTGCCTTTGACTTTTTGTCCTGTGACTTTCTGTCCATTTACCGCATACAGAGATGATCAGGTTCTTGTTGTTTGGAGTTTAACACCTTTTTTCAGTGCATGATAGGCTATACATGACAACCAGTATAACCAGAGGAGGAAGAACATAGGAAAAAACCCACAAGAACCACCAGTCCACAGGAAGATATTGACAAGCTTTCTCACATCAATACATTCTATATCCCTCTGAATGGAACGCCTGTCTGAATATCACCACTTCCTGACCCTGGCCTACCATGTATAAAAGGCAATATTTTGCTGTAATTTTTGACAGAATTTCAGTAAAACTGGTGATTTAATGTCTTCCTTGTTTATATTTTTATGTTAATCAGCCAAGTAAAATATGTCATCACATGTTCTTTTATGGAAATAAGTACAAATATATTTACAAATACCTTTGTTAGAGAAAGACACACTATATACATGTAGCCAGAGATGTCAAAGTTGGGAATTTTCTACCGGGTACCTGCCAATCCTAACGATCAGTTACCCGGGTGCCTGATCAAAGGGAAATTGTATTAAATGTGAACCTGAACTGCTTTGTTTCTAGGTTCACACATGCCAAACCCCCAAGAGAGGTATAAGCATAATTATTACTAATATAAGCGGTAAAAAAAATCATAATCTGAGCATACAAAGAGCAATCTACACATTACTTGTCATAATTACAGGAAAACTGCAAGAAAAACGCAAATATTTAGTTTATTTAACATACATTTATTTTTGCTACCTACCTGGATTTGCAGTTAAAATTTTCGTTGTTTTAACACTTCTGTCACTGCTGATAAATATTCAATGCATTGTTTGATGGTAGAATGTGTGTGTGTGTGTGTGTGTGCATTTACATACATAGTGTTTTACAGAACCTCAGCACAATAGTGGCTTTATGGTGCCAACAAGAGTTTGAAAAAAAGATGCTTTTTGCATCATGTGCAGCTGCCACCAAAACATCAGAAATTTGATGATGACAAGAGAGTGTGTAATTGTAAATAAGATCAAAAGAAGAGAATAAGAAAGTACAATAAATGCTGAGAAACTGTATGCATCTGGCTGAAGTGTGACTCAGGCTGAAGTGTGACCCAGGGAAGGATGTGACCCAGGCTGAAGGTTGACCCAGGGAAGAATGTGACCCAGGCTGAAGTGTGACCCAGGGAAGGGTCTGATATTGCAAACTTTCAACACAACCTTTTTTTTGTTGATAAGAATATACAAGTAAATTTTTGTTTCAATCTCTAATTACTTTTTTTTTGTTGTGCTTAATGGAATTACTTTCAACAAAACACCAAGTTTCACAGAAAAAAAATATCAAACTATAATGAATTTTGTCAGAGAATCATTCCAAAATGGAAATCATCAAAAGCAACAATGGATGTTCTAAAACTCTGTTTTGAAGGTTACCTGAATACTAGACATGCATTACATAAAACCAAGCAATGGTGGAAGTGCATGCTTAGGTCCAACACTGGGTGCAAAGGTAGTTTATCCAGACTTGCAATACCAAAGTCCAGTTCCAAAGTCATCCTTAAAATCATGCATCTGATGAAATATATATGAAACTTGCAAAAGCATGCAACAACATGAGAGGGAAAACTTTGTCAAGTTTTGATGCATCCAGCCAGATTTTTGCAAAATGAATATCAGCTGTACTCATCGTATTTCAGGCAAGAAGACCATTTCAAGTTTCTTCATGGTGTTTGCTATGAATATTAAACTGACAATAAATACAGCAAGAATTATTAGACTAAGACTTTATTAACGATTTCAATTAAACCATTAATAAACTTTTGCATTAATGATGACACTTATAACAATGTGATTATTTTGTTAGTACTTAAGGTATACTCTTATTTGTTAGTGCTTAAGGTATACTCTTATTTTGTTTTTGTGGCAAACTGTTAGAAATTAGCTTGAAAATATTAAACAATCATATGGCTGAGATTTGATAATAATAATAATAATAATATCTCCATGAAGAATTTGCAATTAAGTTGTGTCATATAAAAACCTGCAACATCACAAAATTCAAAGTGTGACTTTACCTACTGTTACTTTTTATCCTACGTGTCTCTCACAATGATGAAAATTCAAATTATGACTTTTTATCCTACGTGTCTCTCACAATGGTGAAAATTCATATTGTGACTTTTTTTATCCTATGTGTCTCTCACAATGGTGAAAATTCAAATTGTGACTTTTTTAATCCTATGTGTCTCTCACAATGATGAAAATTCAAATTGTGACTTTTTATCCTACGTGTCTCTCACAATGGTGAAAATTCAAATTGTGACTTTTTTAATCCTATGTCTCTCACAATGATGAAAATTCAAATTGTGACTTTTTATCCTATGTGTCTCTCACAATGGTGAAAATTCAAATTGTGACTTTTTATCCTACGTGTGTCTCACAATGGTGAAAATTCAAATTGTGACTTTTTATCCTATGTGTCTCTCACAATGATGAAAATTCAAATTGTAACTTTTTATCCTACGTGTCTCTCACAATGGTGAAAATTCAAATTGTGACTTTTTATCCTATGTGTCTCTCAAAATGGTGAAAATTCAAATTGTGACTTTTTATCCTATGTGTCTCTCACAATGGTGAAAATTCAAATTGTGACTTTTTATCCTACGTGTCTCTCAAAATGGTGAAAATTCAAATTGTGACTTTTTATCCTACGTGTGTCTCACAATGATGAAAATTCAAATTGTGACTTTTTATCCTACGTGTGTCTGACAATGATGAAAATTCAAATTGTGACTTTTTATCCTATGTGTCTCTCAAAATGGTGAAAATTCAAATTTGACTTTTTATCCTACGTGTCTCTCAAAATGGTGAAAATTCAAATTGTGACTTTTTATCCTACGTGTCTCTCAAAATGGTGAAAATTCAAATTGTGACTTTTTATCCTACATGTCTCTCAAAATGGTGAAAATTCAAATTGTGGCTTTTTTTATCCTATGTGTCTCTCACAATGATGAAAATTCAAATTGTGACTTTTTATCCTACGTGTCTCTCAAAATGGTGAAAATTCAAATTGTGACTTTTTATCCTACGTGTCTTTCAAAATGGTGAAAATTCAAATTGTGACTTTTTATCCTACGTGTCTCTCAAAATGGTGAAAATTCAAATTGTGACTTTTTATCCTACGTGTCTCTCACAATGGTGAAAATTCAAATTGTGACCTTCTGTCCTGTGACTTTCTTTCTCTGATTTTGTTTGTGACCTTTTGTCCTGTGACTTTCTGTCTTACATTCTTTTATTCTGCTATACTTTTCTTAACAATTAGTTATTAACTGGTAATAAGATTATGTACTACCTCCAAAATATTTATTAGCTAATTAATGTGAATCTCCGGTAAAGTCGAATGGTTAAGTTTTACTTGATCAGGTCCACAAACAAGTCTTGAAGGATGAAAATACAAGTTAACTGTTGTTGTATCTATTTTATCATGTGCTGACACACTGTGACACAAACCTTGGCATTTGTGGAACTAATGTAATTCTGTTTAACATCCACTGGGACAAATGTTTAATTATAGGACTTTTAAGAGGTACAGGAGATAAGCTTTTCACACCTTCTTGTGGCTAAAGAACATTTAAACAAACAGGAAATCATAATGACCAAAGCAAGTGACATGTCCATTGACTGTCCAACAAAAAAACAGTGTAGTCACCTTTGAATTTAGCTTGCTTGCCAACAGCTTTAAAGAAACAATCTATGAACTAGACCTAGAGACCACGTAATTTTACTTCATTAAGGTGTTTAGCTGGCAGTATGATGGATAAACAAACAAAAGGCAAATAGATACAATAACTGAGAACTTCCATGACATATTCAAAGTATGTGCTATTCAAAATCTCTGACCTACCCAACCTGTCCAACAAACAGATGTATGTAAGGATCTCTAATATATATAAATATATATATATATATATATATAAATATATATATATATATATATATATATATATATATATATATGCACACACACAACAGTCCAGATCTTTTATGAAACTCCTATATGCCAAAAATCACAATGATATTAATTTTGTGTTAGTGCCAAACAAAAGGATCTACAACTCACAAATTCAAAAGTTAGAGGGAAACCACAAAGTATTTAAGAAAACATGTATTATAGTATTGAAGTATAAAAGTTAGAGAAATGTTAGTAAACTATTTATACAACAAAGTGACTCACCTTTGCATCGATTTTCTTTTTGGTGTATACCATATTAGCAGCAGTAAATACATCATTCAGGAGTATAAAGACATATCCAACAAGGTCAAATGCTAGGTCAGCACTGAAAAGAAAAAGATCAAAAATAGTTCTATAACATTTGTACATTGCACACTGGTGTTTTTAATGAGTAAAGTTCTAACAACAACAGAGTAATTTACTTTTACTTGTATAAAAGCATGAGCAAGTGTATTTATTGTTATAGAAAATACTTAGTTACAGAACAAAGGTTTCTAATCAGGGTTACTATATACTGGACTGTATTGTCCTAGTATGCTTTTCATTATAAAAAGAATTTTTAAAAATGAATTTTAGGCAAAATTCTTGTAGTTTTACATTGCACCTAGAAACATCTAGAACCATGCAAATAATGTTCACTTTATTAAAAATTAAAACCACCATGAGTGTTCAAAGCTAAGTGACTCTGAAAGACACTACAATGTTTGCTGATACATCAGGTGATTGCCGATACATTTGAAAATCAGCAAGGCAAATCATCCAAATTGTTATTCTACAACTGCATAATTGCAACCAAATTCCAAAAACTAATCTGCTTTCAGTATTTTCAGTACTGTAATTTTTCTGGTGCTAAAATGAACAAGAGCCCCTCACAGGTATTGATGCTCTACTTCCTGAAATGTAGTTTTCTAGGGGGTAAAACTAATTTTAATTATGCAATACTTACCTGTCACTATTGCTTATCTAATCTGTTTTCATGCCAAAAATATACTGTCCGTATGATGAAAATACATCCTCCAAGAGTGGGAAAAAAGTCAGTATGACCCATTGACCTTTTGCACACCATTCTGTCGCATGATCATGCGTAGAAGGTAGATGTACCTATATGTCATCTTTTCACGGACAGCAATTATGCAAGATATCAGAGTGGGGTGGAAGGAAGGTATTCGGCAATAGCGACAGGTAAGTATTGCATAGTTAAGATTAGTTTTACGCCCCATTTTAATAGCAGCAATTACTTATCCTGTCACTATTGCCTAGTTGAATTTGTCAGTAAGGTGGGTAGGCTGATGTCAAACTGATCAAAAACAGAGAAATTAAATGTCCTCACTGTAGAGGGAGAGATACACTTCTATAGAATGCTCGTGTCTCTCTGAGCAACATGTTCTGTGCCATAACAATGGGACCCAGAGAAAAAATTCCTGCACTCTGTTGTGCTAATGAGCAGAGGCAAAAGAAGGAAAAGGTATTATGGGACAGCTGAAAAGCTGCTTCATAATATCCTCCAGAGAGGAATGATTAAAGTAGAACCATGAAGTAGCAACAGCTCGAACCTCATGGGCTTTAAGTTTCATAAAGGTGAGGTCTCAATTGGTGAGAGACTCAAATGCTTGTTTGATTGTCGTGACAATCCACCAGAAAATAGTGGCAGCTGAAATGTCTACGGAGCCCTTAACAGGGAGAAAGAGATGTTTCCTACCTTTTCTTTTTGCTTTGGAGACATTAAGATAGAAGCAAAAGAGCATGCACGGGGCATAAAATCTATCTTGATCATCCTCTGCGCATATTTTACTGAGACTGGGAATCTCTACTGGTAAGGGGATAAGACAGCCAGAGTCAATGGACAAGAGCAACAGATTCTGAATGGTAGAACCCAAAACTGAAAAACTTCCTTGCAAAAATGAAGATATTGCAGTGTGGAGGAAAAATGGGAATGTGTAAATAGGCATCCTTAAGGTCGATAGAGACTGCCCAATCAAATGGACGAAGAGTGTTCCGGATTGAGGAGGTTGTCTCTATCTTGAGGTTTCCTCCGACAGAAACTGGTTGAACAGGGAGAGATCAATAATGATTTGAAATTTCCTGCTTTTCTTGGTGACCAGGAAGAATCGAGAGTAGAAGGCGGGAGACTGATTGTTTAAAACTTTCTCGACTGCCCCATTCTGCAAAAGGGTGTGCACCTCTACCCTTAATTCCACCAGATTGGACTGGGGAAAAAAAATGGGGGTCCTTGATAGTTGGGGTTGTTCCTGAACTGGAGTCAATAACCCTCGTTTACAATGGAGAGGACCCAGCCATCGTCCGTGATGCTTGACAAAGCCTCTGAGAAAAAGCCTAGGTGAGCACCTACTGGAATGTTTCGGTAGGGGATGCACGGCAGGAGATGGGGTAATTTGCTAGGACTGCTCCCCCCCTTCCTGCCCTGGCTTTAGGAAAGGAAGGTGGGTTAGAAAATGTCCTCTTGGATCTGCGGCAACCTGGGCACCATGGACCTGATGAGGGAGGAGGTGGTCTAGCAAGAATCTGTGGATCGGACTGGGGTTGTGCCTGCTTGAAAATTTGCCAGATGGTCCCTGAGGACGATTTGCTTGACCTAGTTTCCTGGTCAATTGCGATGGATCAGGAGTGAAGTTAAAAGACTGATGTTGGGTGATCGAGTAAGTCTTGAGAAGCCATGGTAAGAATGAGGCCCCCAAAGAGGGTCTCGGCTTCTAAAGGAGCAGCCCTTAGAAGGTCTTTACTGTGGTTAAGCAAGACCTTTGACGAGTCCAATGCAGCATCATGGTGGATGTGCAGAAATTCCACCGATAATGCAATGGCAACAGATAGCGCTTGCCCGGATGTTTTGGCCACAGCCTCCAGCACACGTAATATGGCTGGATTCAGGAAGGCCTCTCTCAGCATACTAAAAGAAGTAGCTGAGAAAAGGTCGGCATGCAAGGCTATAGTTACAAGTAACTGGGTTTCTGTTCCATGGCATTAATTGTTTTAATGGGAAGGCGTGCCCAGGATCCTGAAGAAATAACCACTTTGGCCGCATCAGCGTCCAAAGGAGGTTTAATAGGCCACTTTGGGCAATGTACCCAGTAGCCTGAAGAGATAAGAGGTCTCAACATAGAGGGAGGAAAAGACCACCCTCTACGTTGTCGAACAATATTTTGGTCTTGTGAAAACAAGGGGACGTTGAACGGCTTCTTGAACATCAAGATCCTCCTTCTGGAGGTGTTTCAACAGCCGCTGAAGATGTTTGTCCTAACATGTGAGATCTGGAAAAATCGGATGAAGAAGAGGGAATGTTCTTCCATATTTCCTTTGATAGGTATGCCTGGAATCTACTAGATTCCAGATGATAGAAGACCACAAATCACAAATTGGTTTTTCCGAGTGCACCTGGATCACTTGATGCAGTCTGTGTGTGTATCCCACAAGACCTTTTTATGGCCACACTGCCCTACTGACTGCTTTGTCTCTGAAAAAAAAATTAATAAAAAAAAATAAATTTGATATTTTTATTTCTTTATTATTAGTGGTGTGGTCCCTTGTTGTTGCAATACTCGACTTGCACACGAAGAAACAAAGGATGGAAATTATCGTTGAAATATTTCCTTATTTATTAAAAAAAACAAAACAACAAGATATTCCATTTCTGATGATTTGTTTACTGAGGTAACATGCAAGTACATCAATGTCAACGCGAGTGTTGTACTGAAGTTATAACTATTTTATCGAGTTGAAAATAAAAATGGAGGAAACAATGTCCTCAACATTGGAGTGGGGCTTGTTATTGTTCCAAGAACATAGGAACTTACCCGTTCTATTCAGTTAATATTTTAAGTAAAGGTGTCTACCACCACAGGTAGAACACGAGGTAGCTTTTGAATTCCTGCAAAGAATGAAGTTCTAAGGGGGAAAACAAAAGGCTACAATACGGTTTTAGAAACAAATGGACAGTAGTAACACTGAGAATTATTAAACACTGTAGAGAGAGACCACTAACTGCAGTATACTGGTTGTCCACAGGCATAATTTCTCAGTCACAACAGCTTCAGTCTTCTAGACACCATGGCGTCCGTGAAAAGAAATGACATATAGGTACATCTAACTTCTGCATATGACCACGCAACAGAGTGGTGTGCAAAAGGTCAAAGGGTCATACTTACGTTTTCTCCACTATGGGAGGATGTATCCACATCATACAGACAGTATATTTTCGGCATGAAAATAGATTAGCTAAGCGATAGTGACAGGATAAGTAATTGCTGCTATCAAAAAGAATTTCCAGGAATCCAAATTCCATTGTTTCTTTTCAATGACTGAATGCTGAAAATAATCTGATATTCCCGAGCAATAGATTTTAAAATCTGCCAAAAAGGTGCACCAGCTATAAGATCAGCACCATTTTCATTTAGGACAAACTAAACACCATTAGAAGGAATGTGGTGAAAATCCATGCTAACGTAATCCTCCAAGCAGTACAATTTTGATGCCATTTTCAATATGTTCATTGTGGCATTTATGTTGGGACCAACTAAATATCAGAAGAACCTTTTTGGCAAAAATCCCATGTTGACCTGACCATCAGTTCTGGAAGAGTAGCAGCAACAAGATCTTCAAGATGGCCATAATGTTTCCCATGTTGTCTTTCAGATCATCATCTTTTTCATTCAAAACCAACCTGACTCCATAAAAAAAAATCTTCTGGTGAAAACCCCATGTCAATATGACTTTCCAATTAGGAGAAGTAGTGACATTTTCTAAATGGCTGCATTGATGGCCATATTTTTGGTCAGATCAACACCTACTTCATTCAGGACTAACTAGATATCATAATTAACCTTCTGGTGAAAACCCCATGTTGATAGACTATCCATTCAGGAGCAGTGATAACAAGATTTTGAACATGGTTGGTGTGGTGCAGCTTTACTGAACGTCTGAAAAGCATGATTTTCATTTAGGACCAACTAGACCTTAGAATGAATGTGTGTGTAAAGCTTCATGGCAATCCTAATGTGTGTGTAAAGCTTCATGGCAATCCTCTAAGTAATTTCGGTGGATTAATGATAACAAACTTGTGCAAACAGACAGCTGGAACATGGACAACAGGCTATCCCATAAGTTCTTCTGGCCTGGACAACTTGATGGCCAGATACTGAATATTATGTAAAGGCTTTGGGCATAATACATGGTAGTGGATAGACACTGTCCAGAGTAAGTCACAAGGGCAGAATAAGAAGGGAAGGGAGTGTCTTTGGGGAGATGGCAGAAACAGAACACACATGGAAGAGTCACGTTTCTTTTTTTTTCAAGAAAAAACACTTTTCTATCTTTTATTCACTGTGAACTCAAAGGTCAATTATTGAGATAATCTTTAAAAATGTCAAATTTTCATGCTTTTTGTACAATACTAAACATGGGTTAAAAATCTGGTTTTTATCATAAATTTACTCAAACTGAATTCACTAAATTTACCATTAAAATTAATAGAGTTTAACTGTCCAAAATTACTGATTGCATTACCTTTCTTGATGAAGACTTGTTTTTCTGTTATTTGTGACATCATTTTACATATAGAACAAATCTAGCAGGCAGTAATGTAAAAGTGTACTGACTGCAGGGTCATTTCAACTAAGAGGAGTCCATCAAAGGGACTGATACTCTGATGAGAAGAATTTTCAGAAATCCAAGATACGACCATTTCTTCTATCCTTTTTTTCTTTTTAACTGCCAAATACTGAAACTATCTTTTGCTATTCTTGTCAAACTTCAAAATAACAAATTTGGAAGTACAAATATTTTATTAGATGTCTAAGTTAACATGTTCCCAAGATAGCTCTAAAAGTACAGAATTCTTTTTGATGAACTTTGACCGTGAACTTGATTTCACGGGTAGAAAATCAATGAACTTGTGTCAGACAATGTTAAAATATACCTACATGCCAAGTGGTTACATCTATAATTCATTCTGGTGGGGGAGGGGGAGTTATATAAGTTGAATTATTCAAGGTATTCATCAGATATATCCACAAACTAACTTTGATAAAAATCCATTCATAACACGTTTGTGTTCCTAAGATACCACTGTAAATGTCTCATGAACATTGCAAAACCCGTTGGGTCAAATTAACATTGTAAAAACCTGTTGGTTCAAATGAAAATTGCAAAAACTGTTAAGCCAAATGAAAATTTAAAGAAACCATAGGGTCAAATTAACATTACAAAAAACCCACTAAGTCAAATGAACATTAAAAAACGATCGGTCGAATTAACACTAGAAAAAACCCATTGGCAAATGAAAATTACAAAAACCATTGGGTCAAATTAGCATTGCAAAAACCATTGGGTCAAATGAACATTACAAAAACCATTAGGTCAAATTAATATTGCAAAAACCATTGGGTCAAATTAGCATTGCAAAAACATTGGGTCAAATGAACATTACAAAAACAATTAGGTCAAATTAATATTGCAAAAACCATTGGGTCAAATGAACATTACAAAAACCATTAGGTCAAATTAACATAACAAAAATCACTGGGTCAAATGAACATTACAAAATTCTTTGGGTTAAATTAACATTGCAAAAACCATGGGGTAAAATTAACATTACAAAATCCATTAGGTCAAATTAACATTGCAAAAACTGTTCAGTCAAATAAACATTGCAAAAAAAAAACTGTTAGGTCAAATTATAATTACAAAAACCATTGGGTCAAATGAAAATTACAAAAACTAATTTGTCAAATGAACATTGCATTGGGTCAAATGAACATTACAAAAACCATTAGTCAAATTAATGTTACAAAAACCATTAGGTCAAATTAACATTATAAAAACCATTGGGTCAAATGAAAATTAGAAAATCCATTGGGTTAAATTAACACTGCAAAAACCAGTGGGTTAAATTAACATTACAAAAACCATTAGGTCAAATTAACATCGCAAAATCTGTGCAGTCAAATTAACATTCCAAACACTGTTGGGTCAAATAAACATTTCAAAAACCATTGGGTCAAATGAAAATTACAAAAACCACTGGGTCAAATGAACATTACAAAAACCACTGTGTCAAATGAAGATTACAAAAACGAATGGGTCCAATGAACATAGCAAAAATCATTCAGTCAAATGAACATTATAAAAACCACTAGGTCAACTGAACATTACAAAAACCATTGGTTCAAATAAAAATTACAAAAACTAATGGGTCAAATGAGCATTACAAAAACCATTGGGTCAAATGACCTTCACAAAAACCATTGGGTAAAATGAACATTACAGAAACCAATTGGTCAAATTAACTCATAGATAACATGACTATTCATCCCAGCATACAAGCTATTCATGACAAACTACAACCTAAAAAATACCCAACCCTCTAACTGAAACCTGTAGTGCCAGAACAAGTTCTCAAAATTATGAAAGTCCAAGATACAAAGAAATTCATCAGCATTAACAACAAACCTCGTAAAATTATACAATTATGTGTATCAGTTCTATGCTAAGAAAAATCCATACTTATTGATACTTATAATAACAAAGGGAAATTATCATATCATCTTAAGGAAGACCAGATAATCCTAATTTACAAAAAAAAAATCGGATCCTATGAATAATGGCAACTACAGATGAGTCAGCATTTTACCTTGCACTTCCAACATTTTTTCAAGGTTTCTGTGTAATCAGATCCAACTGCACTTTGATCATATTTTCAAAACTTTGTATCTGCATTTAGAAAAGGGTATGGATGTCCAACCATTCTAGTGAAATTGGTAGAGAACTAGAGGGACACTCTGGCTCAAATGCAGATAACTGTCCAAGACCTCTGACAGTCTTCTGCACAGTCTCATCATTGAAAAAAAATCAAAGCCTACAACACTGATCAACACTTGATTTAAACTAATTGAAAACTATCTGTATAACTGAAAAGATGCTTTAAGCTGCAATCTTCATATAGTAACTAGGATATAGCTTCCAAAGAGCTACCACAAGGATCAGTACTAGGACCTCTCGTATTTAATATCTTTATACACCTCTCCCTTGATAACTCGCATACAATGGGGTCCAAAAACAGAGACTACACTATAAGCAAGTGCACAAGTTACCAAAGGACATCAAAAGAATAAAGAAAATGCCATATGTGCTGCACTTTGAGAAAATTCAGGGAGTTGGGGGTGGGAGTAACAGTACTGTTGAATGGCTGAATACTTGTTTTATAATCATGTTGGAAATAATTGTCAATAAAAACCTTTTTTCTAATGAAGTTATTCATTTTCTTGTATAAATTACCTTTATTTTCAAGATAATCAATCTCTGAAAGATTGTTAACATTTTCCAAAAGGTTTCAACAACCATCACAGTATGCAAAAACATCATGTCACTGCTTTTTGTTTATTTGTTTATTTAGAAAATAGTATTTAAGTAAAAGAAAAAAATATATTCATTCAGGATCGACTACATATTGATAAATTAGTGTTTTGGTAATAAACCCTTTTTCATTCAGAATCAAAAACATATTGATAAATTAATGTTTGGTAATAAACCCAGTGCATTTTATATCACGTTTGTGACTTCCATTCATGGTACCTCTGAATTTCTTCACTCCAAACCCAAGTTGCTTAATATACAAGTTTAAACATCCAACAATGTCATGGAAAAAGATTGCCAGATGGTTTATTTTGTCACCAGTAAAGAAAAAAATCATAATTTGCGATGTTGACGAAGCCCAGCATGATCTCCGAATAAACATTTTACACATTATTTTTCATACTTTTAAACAAGTTATCAAATAAATAACATTAGATGTTGAACAGTTAGTATCATAATGTGTCAAATTCATCATATAGGAAGCAGTCATTTCCAGAGATTTCATCAATACATTTATTGTTGCCTTAATTTTTTGAGAAGGATTATCAGAAAGGACTGCATAATATATTTTATCATTTAACTGTCTTTCAACCTCTTTTATTAAATCTCTTTATTCATTATTATTATAGCATTAGACCTATCAGGTTTCAAATAATAAACCCTTCATCTTGCAATGATGTTCATAAAAAATCCAGTTCTTCTCTAGAAATGTTAGTAAAATATTTTCTTGTGAGATTGTCATTGAAAGTTTCTTGCATAGTAGCTTCAATGTAAAAATCAAGATAAATACTGCATCCACTGAACCACATAAAGAAGACCCTATTTTATTAGAGAATTGTTTAATTTACTCAAAGGCTTAATTTCATCCTGTAAATCCTTATGAAAATATTCTTTCAATTTAATCTTCATATACATTTAAAAGTTTCTTCTGAAAGTTTTATTTCATTATGAGCTTTAGTCCTTGGACAGTATGAAAGTCCTTCAATACAATCACTGGCGGAAAGAATCCGATGTCAACACCTATAAAGTCTGATGAAGCAATAAAACAAAACTGGCCACAGATTGCATGTGGTGATGATGCTTATTTTTAAGTCACTTTATACAGTAATAATTTACTACAAGATAAAAGTGTTGCTTTGGGGTTTTGGTTTTGAAATGTCAGAAAAGTCATCTGTTGAGGACAAGTCATGTGGAGGAAGATCTGGGTCTGTGAAGTTTGCAATGACATAATTGAGCACTCTGGAAAACTTTCATACATTTTAGAGCTGTCACAAGTTTATATACATACCTGGCTGCAACTATAGCACCCAACATCATTAAAAATACAGTAAACTGCACTGTTCTGGAAGGTTTAGCTCTGAAATAAAAAGGTACACGATTAACGCAGACAAAGAACTACAGGGAAAACTTCTCAATTTTTGGAAAGGCTCTGGAGTAAAATATTTCCTCTTTTAGGATCTAGTGATTTGATTTTGTGGGGATGGGAATCTGCGGGCTACTTAGACCCAAAAGTATGAGGGGCATGCCAAGGACAAAAGATCTTATGTGGCTTGGCGATTATAACTGCAAATCAGGGTGGTGTTAAGCAGCATAAACAAAGTTTTCCACACCCCTAGTCTAGTTCTAGCACTGTCTAAAGTCTTAAAACCATTAAAGATATGGACACCCTTCAAATGCCAAACCTTATTGAGTAAATAGAACACAAGAGGATTAAGATAGATTACAACTCTTTCACACATATCACTTACACTAAAAGGACATAACTATCCCGTTATTATGTAACAATGAATGTAGATCTTGCGATCTGAATGATCATTCAGGTATGCACTGTTTAATAAAGCATGGAAACAATGATTTTAATCATGAACACAATCAATATGTATTTTTAATAAATTTATATATACTGATTGCAAACAACAGTTTCAATTATAAATACAAGAAATAATCGTGTGCTTAAAACATAATTAGGTTTCACACAAATATACATGCAGAAAGATTCTGTCTCTGTTGGCTATACAGTAGACCCCCTCTTGAACGGCCCCACTGACCAGTAGCCACCCGCTCCTTACGGCCAGAATCCAACGGCACTGACAAGTTTGTGTTCAAAAGGACCCCTCATGAAAGGCCACCCTGCTAACGTGACCAGCAGCCAGCATATTAGTTTCAAAATACAAAATTTACCACTCACAAACGGCCGCATTTTATTTTGTAATATGTATCCAGAACCAATTTTATTCATAACGTGTTAATCCAATTTATGTTTCCCGATGTCAGGTTTTCGTTACTGAAAGAAGTGCTGACTAAAGTACATGTATCACCAAGGTTAATATTATATCATTTACGCCTCACGAGAAGCCACATTTATTCCATAAAGCTGAGAAAGACTCATTTTAATCCATACAAAAAGGTAAGTACATGTAATCCAAGTAGCCTTACTGCTGTGTTATCTTGAGATGTCCGGTTTAGTTACTCTGATAATTGTTAAGATTACAATTATTGAAGAGTTGTAACAGCTGAGAAGTGGCGGTATTGATGTACAATACACAAGTCAGTGGGAAAATGGTTTGATAGCCTTTATGGCTTCCCTTAGTGAGATGTTCAGCTTGTTCACTTTCATAATTAGTGGCTATTACTACTGACAATAATTGTCAAGATTACAAATCCTAACGGCCATGAGGTGCTATTGTTCAGATCAAATCTGCGTACATATTGAAGCCGTTTTGGCTTCTCTCACTTAGTGTAAAGAAATGTAAACACAAATAGGGTACCAGACTGTGACTAATGAATCATGTGACAAGACTGCTGCCTTTAAAAAACACATGGCATTTTGTTTAAATGCAGAAAAGTTGTTTTATTAGTCTTGTAGTTGGCAACACTGATTATTACAACTGGACGTAATTGTCAAGATTATAACAGGGTCAGCACAGTCTAAAAATAGATTTTTGCAGACTCACACACAGAGAGAAATTAGCCTTGAACAAAACAGGGTACCAGACAAAGGTCGAAAAATCACATGACAACACATTCCTTTATGAAGAAGGCATTTCGTCCGCTCTGCAAAAGTTTTTCGTCTGCATAATTAAATCACATAGTTAGCAACATCCAAATAAATCATTACCAAACATTAATATGTCATCATGTAAATGGAGACGATTATTTTAGAAATAAGTTGGTTATTCTACTCGACGACATCGGGTGAGGTGGGGAGGGGAACTTGCCGAACGATTTTCAGTAGAAAAGACTTGAATAAAACAATTTTATGTTGAAAAGACTCGAATAAACAACATTATAACTGATAAGGAGGTTATTCAGCAGCAGTGGGAAAATGGAGCAAATGGAAAGAGAATTATGTATGTACCAAGATTTAAATGACGTTTTTTGAATGGTTTTGCAATGTGCATGACAAAAACACCCGCTCCCATATCATGCTTACGCCAAGAATAAGAACTATTAATGCATATTCAGTTGAAATAAGTCTATTATTATAACAAGAAGAACCTTTTAATAATTAATGTTACTTTTAAACGAAGATATTAAATACTTTGAAGAATGTAGCTTTCTTACTGCATACATTACATATACTTCTCACAAAAAATGTATTCCCCCTCTGGAAAGGCCACCCATCTTATAAGGCCACTTTCCCAGTGCAGAAGGGGTGGCCATATAAGAGGGTGACTACTGTACAAGACTAATGTTTCTGGCAAAACTGCTGAACTTTTACATCTCATAATTAATATTTAAAAACTGTGATATGAACTAAACCAAATTAATAATGTGATACTGGCTAGTGTAGGTGTTTGGATGCTGAAGATAATGTGAGTCCTCCTATAAATAACATGATCTACGATTCATGCAGTAAATGTAGACCACTATGAGTCCTCTGTGGGCAGGATACCAATGATGTAAAGGTACAATCTAATCAATTTAAATAAATATTTCATTCCTTCTGATGATTTGTGCCAAAAAACTAAAACTTTACCACCAGGATTAACCTGTCACTTGCGAAGATTAAGAATGATGTGAGGAACACTCTGACCATATTTGTTGAATATGCGTACACTTGACGATCTGTCAGGCACATACGTTTGTTTAACACCTACACTTGATGATTTGTCAGGCACATATATCCATTGAACATGCCTACACTTTACAATTTGTCAGACGCATACATCTTTTATACTGGGGTTAAGCTGTAAACATCAATGTCAAGGAGTTTATGAAAAAAAGTAGATCACTGAGTTACTTATGCTTGGGGTGGTTCAAGATGACATAAAAAACACCCTTACCAAGCTCGTTGAACATATTATCTCTAAAGCCAGGCATTTTCCACAAAGACAAAAATTTTATATCAGGTTAACTTGTAAAGACAAAATGAGAAGTGGGCCACTGTAATTTACTTTTCTTCCATTTTATTTCCAAATGATGTAAGTAATATCTTGACCACCTTAAATGAAGATTTAGGCCTAAAATTTCACAATGGGTTGACCTATAAAACAACAAAGTTATCAGTATGAGAAAAGTAGATCAGTGACCTACCATTCCTGGGTGGATTAGAATGGTACATGGAACACAATGACTAAATTTCATAAAGTTATCATGCCTAAAGCTGGAGGTACTAGTAAGAAAACACAATGTTTTTTACTCTAGGGTGACCTGAATGCAGACACTGGTAATGATGCTGGTGTACAGCATACTGTAATGACTATGTCTTGGGACATGAAAAAATAATAATTTTTTTTTTTGTGTCTAATGATTTGTAAGCATTTAAAAATAATAACTTTTTCAGTGTCCCAACACTTATAGAAATAAAAATAAAAGTCAAGACAAAATCATTAAGATTGCCAAACTGCAATATTGACAAACTCTTGTTCATTTACTATGACAATAAACTGTTATTAACTACTATGATCATTTTAATGTTATTATTTTGCATGTGCATATTTTCTGATTTTTCCAATATGAAATAAAGTAAAGGTCAATAAAAACATCAATAAATTCATGGGCGCTTACCAGGTGACTGGTACTGGAGTGTACAGAACAGTGCTTACACGGTGCAAATTGTATATCCTTGTTTATTCCCAAGAATACTAGATGCAGTTTTGCTTTATTCACTGTTTTTACCAGATCTCATTCTCCCAAATAACATTAAAAAAAGTCAATTGCTATTTTATTTAATTTGACCCATGTGCTCAAGAATTACTGTTTTTCAGCGATATAATCGATCCAACTAAGTGATGTAAATCATATGAAATGACAAACATCTTTAATTATACAAGTCACATAACAGTATATTCTTATAACTGATCATCACTGATACATTTTAGTTTTGTGTTTTGGCTTACCTTAATACAAATTCGTGACTTTCAATAGAGTATTCATTCCACCTTTGAATTTGGACAGCTGGTTGTTTTGCTGTTTCCTTGTGTTTATAAGTGGCAGATTTGTCTTTTGTTTGCTCACAGTCGACCAGGTAATTGTTTGAACAATGAAATTGGTTTGTGAAAAGGGGGATTTTTGTCTGGTAGCAATACCGGTAAACTGTTCTGCAACATTTATCCACATGAATTAATTGTTGTAAAATCTGAAGTGGGTTGAGCAGGATGAGATGCCCTGCATAATAGTGGTAGTAAACTATTTAGCCCTCCAAAACTTATATTGGACTGACTCACCAAAGACTATCATTTTCAATCAATTAAGGTATGAACACCTGCTCGGTGGAGTAGCACAATTACCGTAGCCAAGTAAATGGGCATTTATTTATGGTCGCTTATATCAAAGCAAACTGAGTGTTTAAGATATTACAGTTATTTTCAAAGCATTATTTCTGAAACTTCTTTATCATATTTTGGAGGTACTATTAAAATTTAGAGCAATCGCATCAATAATTCAAATCCAATGGATGTACTTTATTAAGTGCAAGTCAAAATCTTCAACGTACATGCGGTGATGCTGTGACATAAACATGCTAACTAAATGCGAGTGTTGGACCAAATGCTATTGTTGTTCATTCTTGTCATACTGGGAGCACAGTTTTAACGTGTTAGGTATTTACATTTACAAGGCAAATAAAAAAACAATCACTGGTGCACTGATACAATATTCAAATGCAATAATGCTTAAACAAACAATAATAAACTGAAGACAAAAAAAGGTATAGGTTACTGTTGTAAATGCTTACACCAACTCGCTAATGCTTAACTCTTGTCATTGATCAAATTATACACAACTGAACTGGGTAGAAATAATAAGGAAACAGAAGAAAATTTATTATATTTAATGACTTTTCAAACAAATGTTGAAGGTGTCCCAAGTCTTATAGTACATGAAAAAATTGCTATAATTTTGTGTCCCAACATTTATATGTCATAAAAAAATTACTTTTGAAAATAATTTAGAGTGTCCCAAGACTTATAGTGCCCCAAGACATATAGTCATTACAGTAAACTCCATCCACTTTGCAAATGCAAGTTAAAAACTGTAGATACATTATGAAGTGTGAACTATTTTAATACCTACCCGACCCCATCAGTTTCAAAACTTACCCAAGTACATATACTTCTGCAATCATTGTGAACAAAATCGAGAATCTTCTCAGTACAGCGAACATGGGTAAACTGAAAAGAAAAATAAATGAAATGGTATTCTTCATCTCCACTATTTAGAAATCATAAAAATTGATGAAAACTATTTCATACCCAATAAACAATTTCTTTTGGAAGCATAATATATATTATTTACACCCTCAGTATTTGCCAGAAATCCAGGCAGAGAAGTTTCAGCCCCATGCACAATATTCAGTGCTTTAGTTAAGGCATACAATAATTTTCTGAGAGAAAGATACTTTTATAATATTATATAAAAAAATGTTTAACTACAAGACTTAAACAAGGATCATAAGTGTAGGCAAATGAATGTTACTTGATTGTCATTATTCAGAAATATTATTCATGTTGCTACACCATCAGGTGACTGCAGAGCAAACCAAACATTGGACAGGGTATGGAGGCAACTAGGGACAATTAGTAACTGCTCTGTTGCAACAAGTACAATGACAGATAGTCCCACCTCTGCCTACCCCCTCAAAACACACATGCTTGGACACACAATAAGGTCCATTTATGATAGGCATAAGAAACAATTATATCCACTTAAGTATGGGTTTAATGACAATATGCTGTTATGCATCATTCAGACCAGATTTCCTGGAAAGAAAAACAATCAATAAAAATTGCATTGCTGCCATTAATTTGCAAGAGGCTTACAAATATCACTATTAAAAGCAATATGAAACAGTGACATGCACAATCTTGGCTTATATAATTAAAAGTGATTGTAATATTATTTGCCTATGAATAACTCCCTGCTACCAATGTATAATATATTTCATTCAAAAGTTTCGACAAGTACTAGAATGTGAAACAACAAATTTTAAATAAACTGTATGAATTTTCTTCCATTTTTCCACTTACTGGTTTTTTATTTCAAAATTATCATATATGAAGCTTCTGGACACAAATATAATGTATTTGTGCAGACTTTAAATAATTCCACCATCCCTTTGGAAATGAAACTAAGAGTTGGATGGATTAAAAACAAAATTAATTTTGAGTTGGTGATGGTGATCCATAATGCTAACAGGGAAAGCAGTTGCCTTGCATGTCCGATGAACTATGGAGGGAACAAGATGGCATATAATATTTATGATGATTATGCTGAAACTGAATTAAAGATAAATTTAAACTTGAATTTCACTTAAAATATTCCTTAATTGGCATTTATTTCCTGCAGTGTTGCCACATGCTGGTTTTAGCAACATTTTCAAAGACTGATATTTCATCATGTACTATGTTATTTATTGAAAAGATATTTTTGTTAATATGATTCTCTTTTGAATAATTAAACAACACACACACACACACACACACACACACAAAGCTTTATCAATTTAGATCATGATCATGACTATTCATGTTAAGAATAATAAAAGCCTATAGTTTGCCCTTTCTATAAGAAAAAATCAGGGTCCACAGCTTCCTTGGCATTATAAATATGTAAAGAGAGAAATAAAAGCCTGTTGTTTGCCTCCACTTTAAAAGTGAGTTTGTGAGTTTTCCAGGCATGCTAAAATGACTCCAAACAGTTAAATAATGAAATGTCATTTCAGAAATGGAATATGTGGGGCCCAATGGACTCTACCAGGTCAAAAAGTGGGGTCACTTAGAAAAAAGAAAGGGTGTCACAAATATCCTTACCCAGTTCTTGTTTATTGTTGAAATTAAAACATTAATCACTATTAAAAGCACACGTGCCTTGGATTTGAAAATATATGCAATAAATATTCAGCTATTATATGGATGGATTCTGGCATCAAAGAGACAGACTAAAAGCAGCTGTCTATAATTTCCTTTCGTGTGAAATAACCATGTCCAGTAAAGAATCTGCAAACTGTGATATTGTCTGATTCAACAAAGGCTGCTGGTTCCTAGTATATAATGCAGGAGAACTGAATATTTATTGCAGAAATAAATAAATCCACTACTTGAGTATCTGTGATCATAATCATTCTCCCCTGTCAGAAGCCTTCCATATTGAAATTTGATTATCTCATTATTAAGTAACCATTCTCCTCCAGAATTTTTATTTTGGACATTCAAGTCTACATCAACATTTTTTCCCCCAGTATGATACTTTGGAATAAATGAAGTAGTAGTTATTTTTTTTCTGAAGATTTCATCTTCTCTTCTTTAGGTTTTCTATCAATGTACTCTCGACTGGTGCCCAAGCCAATCAAGATCTGTAAGGCATTTCTGTCAGCCAATAAAATTGTCTTATCTTCTTTGGCAATAATCACTCTCTATTAATAAGCTTGAGATGCACATTATTCATTTATATCCAAGATCTTCTAGGTTTATTTTACTGGGTCATTTTCTGCATCCTACGGGAGACTACAGAGAGAATGTTCTTGGACCAAAGATAAAAAATAAGGGTCATAGATGCAAGGGCATAACCTGCAATAAACCCTGAAAAATTATTTTAAAATAAAAATGAAAAAGTGCTGTATGGTCTGAAAATGTAATCAAATCATCTAGTTATGACCATAACATTGTGTGTAAAATTGCATGGCTCTAATTTTAATTTTAGTTTTTGTGGTATGGTGCAAAAGCAAAATTCAGAACAGACTTACTGATAAATAGATGTATGGATGTGTGGCTTAATTAATCTCTCCTGGGTGGCAGTGATTATTGTTATGTATATCTAGATTTCTTGTAACTCCTGGAACATGATTTTATCTATAATTTTTTTAATTTTTATTCATGGCTGTAAATTCTAGTGATTGTCTACAGCTGGATTCTGTACATGCACAAAGCATATTGTAAGATATTAGAGAACATAAAATTGCATAGGATCTACAAATAGATGCTTACATATGTGTTCACAGTCACTAATAGTAAAATTATTAGCAAATATGTTTATGAGATTTGGCCTTTTTCCCATTGGACAGATCGGTCAGGTGGTATCTTAGAAGAATTGAGTTAATTCCTATTGGATGAGTTAGGTCACATGAATAGGTATTTTGAATCCAAAACAATGAATAGTTCCCTATAAGCTTCAGAACCAGACATGTACTGGTCCTCCAAGAATTGTGACCTTCTCAAAGTGATTTTGTAGACAACTCCTTCCACATAAACTTCAGAACCGGAAATGTACTGGTCCACCAAGAATCATGACATTGTCAAAATGGAATTGTACAGAACTCCTTTGAATAATTCACTATAATTCCAGAATACTACTACTATCCCACTTACCGTTTCCACTGAACAGTCCAAACAAGTGTTTTTCCTCTCAAATAATATCTAAGTACAACATAAAACACATCTGCAGACTTCATGTTAAAATAAGAAATAAGAATTACTGAATCTAATTGCTCAGTTCTCTCTTTATATACACTTTCAGCAGTCTACTAAAACTATATATCTCAATATACCCCATGTGACAGGTTTACAACTCAATTTCAAAATACCTATTCAAGTGACCTAACTCATCCAATAGGAGTTACTACTTTTAAGAAAAACAGGATTATCCAATCAATACTTTTGGAATATAAAAGCTTCAACTTACTAAATATTCTGAATATTTTATTTTACTTTGTGGGACCTTTTCAAAATTTCTTCTCACATGTTAGCCTACACATATATATTCTGTACTACTGTACGACCTGCTGGTAGCCCATGTATTGGTCATTGGTAAAGAGATATATGGTTTAGCTGTAGTTTTGTGATTTATGACACAGTTACACAAGCAGATCATTTAGTGCCAAGGCAATTGGAGTAAAGTGCCTTGTCCAAGGACACACCCAGGCAGCCAATCCAGGCCAATCAGTTTTAGTTGTGAGTCTGGCATGCTAGCCATATAGCCAGCATGGCTGGTAGGTAATGAGATGATGTGATAAGTAGCATGGTGATATGGTGGAACAATCTGGTCCTCTGCACAATAATCTCATGTCATACAAGTTAGACAAGAAGTCTTTTCTAAAAAGATGCAACCCTCAACACTTCTTTATGTTGCACATACTATAAATTTTCAAAAGATATTACATGGTGGTTTTTCTTTCCTGTGTATGTTCATATATAATTCAAGTTTGCTAAAAATATTTTTTAAACTGGTAACAACTTACAACTGTCAAGTAGATATTTCATCACTGCAAGAAGGATAACTAGAGCTCCAACGATACACCTCTGCTGCATATTGATATGATTCACCATACACAGCCTTCAATATGATACATTATCAACACATATGGTCTTCTCATCTTTAGAAGGTCTCTCAGTAGTAGGATGGTGCCTTTTGTTTTAGATGTTGACATATTCATTGAATTTCTAATATGCAGAATACAGACACAGACTTATTATCTGTTCATATACTATTCTCATCCTTGACAAAATCTAAAAAATACTAGTAAACAAACTACATCTCAGGTGTCAGTGATTTTTATTCTACCTATTAGACTATTTCAGGCTGCTCCATTTGATTAGGTGTAGATGCATCTTGGTCACCATGCCTTTTGTTTTGCACTGCATGGATGCTTTTAAAATAAATATACTTACAACTTTTATGTCTTCACTTACATTTGTATGACATGGTGTTATCTTCAAGACAGAAGAAATAGTGCAATTTCCTCATGCAAGGAAAATCTTTTCTAGAACAAGTCATGTCCACTATGGGAGTGGACATGACTAACAACCAAAATCCTTCACACTCTGACTATGGGAGTGGACATGACTAACAACCAAAATCCTTCACACTCTGACTATGGGAGTGGACATGACTAACAACCAAAATCCTTCACACTCTGACTATGGGAGAGGACATGACTAACAACCAAAATCCTTCACACTCTGACTATGGGAGAGGACATGACTAACAACCAAAATCCTTCACACTCTGACTATGGGAGTGGACATGACTAACAACCAAAATCCTTCACACTCTGACTATGGGAGAGGACATGACTAACAACCAAAATCCTTCACACTCTGACTATGGGAGTGGACATGACTAACAACCAAAATCCTTCACACTCTGACTATGGGAGTGGACATGACTAACAACCAAAATCCTTCACACTCTGACTATGGGAGTGGACATGACTAACAACCAAAATCCTTCACACTCTGACTATGGGAGGGGACATGACTAACAACCAAAATCCTTCACACTCTGACTATGGGAGTGGACATGACTAACAACCAAAATCCTTCACACTCTGACTATGGGAGTGGACATGACTAACAACCAAAATCCTTCACACTCTGACTATGGGAGTGGACATGACTAACAACCAAAATCCTTCACACTCTGACTATGGGAGATGACATGACTAACAACCAAAATCCTTCACACTCTGACTATGGGAGAGGACATGACTAACAACCAAAATCCTTCACACTCTGACTATGGGAGAGGACATGACTAACAACCAAAATCCTTCACACTCTGACTATGGGAGTGGACATGACTAACAACCAAAATCCTTCACACTCTGACTATGGGAGTGGACATGACTAACAACCAAAATCCTTCAAACTCTGACTATGGGAGTGGACATGACTAACAACCAAAATCCTTCACACTCTGACTATGGGAGTGGACATGACTAACAACCAAAATCCTTCACACTCTGACTATGGGAGTGGACATGACTAACAACCAAAATCCTTCACACTCTGACTATGGGAGGGGACATGACTAACAACCAAAACCCTTCACACTCTGACTATGGGAGGGGACATGACTAACAACCAAAATCCTTCACACTCTGACTATGGGAGTGGACATGACTAACAACCAAAATCCTTCACACTCTGACTATGGGAGTGGACATGACTAACAACCAAAATCCTTCACACTCTGACTATGGGAGATGACATGACTA